>JABFPB010005894.1:0-12711 GCA_022817645.1 Ceratoteleas bidentatus
CGACATGGCGTTTTCCGAACTCCGATTTGTCGGAGTTCGGAATCCTAACCTCAACAAGTGGCGCTTGTCAACCTCCACCGTTCTCTCAATGTACAAAACTAAATCATGTGACAGCCCTCAATAGAAGGACTGTGAATTCGACAACATTTTGTTTCCGTGAAGTGGAACATTTGTTAGAGTGAACGGTAATATTGCAGTGTTAACTAATTAGTAATATTGTTGGATTAAAAACACGATTTTAATCAATGATTTAATGCAGGTGATTTAAATTTTAAATCATAATAGCCCTAAATCGCGCTTCAAAATATAGTTGACTATGCTTAACGATGATAATGGGAAAGTTGCGCATATATGTTATTTCATGTAGAGAACATAGTAAGGCGAAATATTTGCTCGCAATATGGACAAATTATTAACATCCAACTCAGTAAACTCAAACGTCTCTGGAACGTTAGGTCAATTATTTTCTCACGAAGCAAAGAGTCAATAAAATGTAATATCAGCACCGTGCGGTAAATATTTAATTTTGCGCTGTACAAGATGCTTATTTGAAGTTGCGTAAGAGATGGTTAATTGTGCGTTTAATTGCTATACCAAATGATTTCAATACGAATGTCTGCTGATAGAAAGTAGAGGTAAGTGATCGGGTGAATTTGTTCAGGCAGAGTGTAATTTACTAACTTGAAGAATTACTTGCATTACAGTCTATCCCCAGTCTTATACTAAATCAGAGAAGTTCGGAAATATAGTTAGACGAGAAGTATTAATAGAGATTACAAACTTGATATTCTTGTTATATTGCTACAAGCTGCTGTTGACAAAACTTTAAGTAGCAAACTGATTTCGCGTAACTTGCAACATTCCCACGCGCCGATTTCAGAGGGCGATAAAGAATTTCGAAAAACGCTAGAACAAAAATAAATTTCACTTCTCGTTAGTCACGCAAAAATCGGTTAAATGTTACGTAAACTCGTCGAATTTAAAAGTTATCGAGCATTTCAGATGTAATTCCCGAGGAACTCTATTATCAAACCAGTGTGCAGTTATTCGAGGAAGATTGCGCGGAAATATAATAACCTGCGTGAACAAAGACGTTGCATAAAATGGCTATATCAATAGCGCGGCGCGCAAATTTTTCACTTACTATCCCATTATCATATTAAGTAGATTACGGCCGCGATAAAATTGCCGCTTGTGGCATTTATTTCGTAAACATTTCGACGTTACTCTGAAGCGCTTCAATATTGCTTTAACTTCGAGTCCCTGCACCCGCGGCAAGCTTTAACAAAGTTTTTACGCCGAAGTAATTTTGCGCGACGATCGCTTCGAGAAAAATTTGCGGCGTAAACTATGAAGCTGAAGCTGGCAGGCTATAGTCTAGAAGATTGCAGAAAGATAATGTGCAGTTGTATCATCATTTATTTTTGTCCATTGTACATTGTTTTTAGTGTAAATATTAATTATTTATAACTTTATTATAAAATTGTGTTAATATTTGCAAAAAATAATTATTTGAAAATCTACTCCACTATAGTCTGCCAGTTTCAGCTTCATCCGTAGACGTCATCGCGATTGACAAAATGCCGTCCAATCACGTTCTGGCGAATTATGCATCATAATGACTCAAATGACCAAGAAATGTATTTCACTTCTATTGGTTTCATGCAATGAAACCAATAGAAGGGTAGAAAGGGTATATATACATGGGCAATTGTCAGGAACTTTTTACAGGAGAAGGAAATTAATATAAAATGAAGGTACACGGTGATTTTAGTATACCGTTATTGCAATTTTGTAAATCAACGTTTACTCAATTGAATGCTAAATCTTACTTGATTCCGTGCTTAAATAAACAAAGTATAATTACAATATGATATTTCTCAGCATGGATTCGTACTCAGAGACCCCATAAAAACTCCGGAAGGTACTTTTTAGTAAATTTTATCCTGGAATCTGTGAATAAATAAATGTGGGACGTTTTCCGTCCCAGTACCGGTGAAAGAGTTAAACCAATATCTGACACTTCTTGCACTTTTGTCATATTGAGGTATAAAAATTAATTGAAAAATTGGTACTGACGATAAATAATTTCCTTAATTAAACCCGATGCTGCAATGCGTTACGACATCAGTACCATTTGAATAGTAAAATATAAATATACATCGTCAAATGGTAACTTCTTAGCCCTTGGCTTTTACCACTTACGGGGTACCTTTTGGTTTTGTCAGTGTGTGTAGTTTTACATGTGGAATTAAACGCACACACCGTGTAGTACAATTTGTCACACATTTTTATAGTGCATCTCTGTCCCACTACTACCTTAACCCTTAAGCCCCTATTGTGTCATATATGATACTTTCATTTTTTTTTTAATTTGTTCTTTACTAATGTAAGAACGTCAGTTAAAAGTGCCGCAGATGGGTAAAATTGACATTAATGTATAACATTATGCCTCCTAGTAGATGACAATGTACACGGACAAAAATTGGGGCGAACCGCGGTTCTATTGGCGTTAGAACCGCTCCACTCTGAATTCGGGCAAGGTTATTCTTAGTGCACTGCCGTCACGTAGACTCGTTCGCCCTGACGCGAACGGTTTACCTGAAATATAGAACAAACCGGTGGGCGAACGGTTACCCTTTTTGACGAGCGATCGGTTTAACTTAACACTAGGCTGAAATCGGGCAGCGGTGCGCCCCTGTCGGTACAACTTTTCTACTATGAACGGGGCACGCGATTCTTCCTCTGTTTTGGTGAGCGGTTCATCCCGCTTCGCGAACGGTTCGCCCCCATTTTTCTCCATGTATGTAGGGAGGATAAGACCAACGTAGACATGTACAATTAACATTTTAACAAAATTTGGCGAACAAAATTTTTTTTTTTTGTCAGGAACAGAGTACAATCAAACTAATTACACACAAAAAACAAGGTTTTGAAGCTGCGATCTATGTGCAGGGGCTTAAGAGTTAACCGAGGTATTAACAAATCGAGCCAGCAATTTTAATCAAGCGCCCGATCGCTCGCCACTGTCTCCAAACATATTTTCCTTCCTATCAATTAACCGCAATTCCGCGATCCACTTTTCTCTCCGTTTGCCTTCAGCCGAGTGGGCGGACGTGCGCGACTCTTCTTTTCACTTCAATTCCCGGCGAACGTGGCGTCTCGCGCGCGGGAATAAAAAAGCTCGTCACGTGTCACGCGGGAAATCAGGAAGCCCGGTGCCAGCGTCAAAGGTGCGCAATCGGAAAATGAAAAAGTCGCGAAATTGGGTCGTGTCGCAAGAAATTAACGACGCCGCGTTTTTACCAACGAAAAAAATCGTCCGGGGAGCGGAATTCGGCCAGAAGAGGAACCTCGACAGAGGATGTCGTTGTCGTTGCGAAGCAATCAATAATCTTCGATTCGACGGACTTGTATTAATAATGCCGCTCGAGAGGCGGCAGATTGCAATTTGGCTACAAGTATCGGCCGGGTTTGATTTGGGTGCGGCATTATTGCTGCGTTTGTTTCGCTATTTCTCGCAAAATCGTATCATCTGCGCGCGATTACACGATTTGGGGTTGTCACTAATTACGCGAGTATTGAGATGACTGCTGTTTCGGTTATTTTTTCTCGTCCCGCGTTGAAAAGGTTCATTTGGTAGATTAAACGTAATTCCGCAACTGGGCTCCAAGTTACGCATAGCTGATATTGCCCCTGAGCTTCGTAACTCATTGACAGTGGTATCTTCTAACACATAGATACCACGCTGAAACATCTTTTCGTAAAATATTATTTTACCCATTGAACCACACATTTGTTTCAGTCTGCTAAGATTGCAGAATAGCCTAAAATGTGCACGCAGGGAATTATCCGAGTTAAAACACATAAATACATTTAGTTCGATGAGGTACTGTTGATTTGTTCGAAGTTGTTTGGTTGAATCTACCAAATAATTCTATCAATATTTTTTGAATTTATATTTTAGGTAAGTCGGTCATGTAAAGCAATTTGCTTTTGTTAGAGTAAATAGAAATGCTCTTATTTTTTAAAGAATAATTCAATATCATCATTTACGTGATTCACTTTCAGGTGATTGGTAATTCATACTGAAGCCTAACCTCAATCCTGTAAACGACCAAATTATTTGGAAACTCCCGGATAACGTAATCAACAAAACGTTTGGTAGAATCAACCAAATGCTTTTCTTTACCTAAGTATAATTCTGTTAATTCAATAATAGTACATTATGTCCGAGGGCGCCACCGGCGCCCGAGGCCGATACGATGTTTTTCGCTTCAGTGTAGCGTGCCGAAAGTGGAACGAATTAGGTTAGAGTGCCAAAAGCGACAGCTTTCGGCACTAGAGCCTAATTAGTTCCACTTTTAGCCGCTACACTGACGTGAAAAATTAATGTTCAAATTAAGTACTGTTCGTAAGTCATAAGTCGCAAGTCGCAAATCGCAAGTCGATTCATTTTTTTTCTTGCAGTAGATCACTAGACACTTTTCGTGTCTACTATACCAAAGTTTTTAAAAATAAGACACTTACTTTTGTAGTGATAGCTTGTTAAGTGGTACTTGCCAGTAACTAACTAGTTTCTGGCTAGTAGAAGTAATGTAGTTAAGTTATTGCCAAGTAAAACTTATCAAAAAGTAGTCTAGATTATATCAAGTTTTTCTTATCTAGCTTTTACTTAGCATAAACTGGCCAGTTTTACTTGTCTAGTTTTACTTATCTAGTTTTTACTGTCCAGTACCTCGCCAGTTTCTAACTAGTTTTTTCCAGACTAGCCCGCCTTGTCACAGCCTAGACAGAGCCTTGAAAAACTTGCCAAAAACTTTTTTTACTTGGGTACAATTAGATACAAATAAAATGTATATGCAATTCCATATGGTCGTCAAGCACCCTATACAAATCATATACAACATTTGAAAACATACTATCAAAACCCGCATAGATACAATTAGAACTAGTCCTAATGAAATTAATTTTTTTGGCGACTTTTTTATTTTACAGGAAAGAATTGTTTTATAATCATCAAAAGAATGATCGACGAAACCCCCCCCCCTTTTCCGAGTCAGTATACGGGCTTCCCGTATACTGATTTCCCGTCCTCTAGAGTTTAATGTAACAATTCTCATCAATTATTCCGCACAATTACTGTAATTCATCAGATCCCATTAATTTCAGCTTCATTTGTTCTGACATCTTTTTCCATAATGAAGCATAAATAAAACCCGTCCCGCTCGTCTGATTGAACTTGAAAAGCATCGTCCCAGGCTTTTACCACTTGTTCCTACTCCTTCTTTCTTGCGCAACTAGCTTTTACCCTGCTCTTCTTACTCGCAATTTAAAAAATTCTACTTGAATGAAAACGTTGTCGACTCATGAAAGTTACATCGATTCTGCTCCCAATGAGATTATAAACATACGAAAATACTCATAAAGTTATTCTAGGAATTGTATCGTACGACGCGATACACAACAATTCGTTGTTTCCGAAATTAATTTCGAATTGATTCCAGTTATCGAATGATTACTATTGAAAAGAAAATTGTACCTCCGGACAAAGCGATGTTGCCTGGGCGGACAGTTAATTTTTGAAAGTACTCCGACTTGCATTCATTTCAGAGTAACTCCAGTCTCATGTTTCGGCGAGAAACCGCCGAGTGAGTAAGGTAAATAAATCATCGTTTCTAGCAAACTCGTCATTCGTTTTGTCACGAGCTCGGAACTTTGAACAGGGTATTTTCACATTTGCAACATTGATTCGTCCTGCGATGCGTTAAAACATTTTTTAATTAAATCATCGAAGAACCTAGTTATTGGCGCGCGATATTAATTGAATAAAAATTCAAAGACCCGCGCGAAATTAACATTTCAACGAGACGTTCATCGCAACAATGCATTTTTCGAGGTTTTGCTCCTCGGCGTTTCCTTGCCATTCCACTCGAAATTAAAAATACGAAATAACTCGAAACGAGCGGTTTTATTAAATCCGCAACTTCGACCGGTTCCCTCTGCCGACGTTTCCGTCGAAAGCATAATTTATCACGTACGCTTATCGCCGTGATTTTTTTCAACTTTAATGCCCCCGTTGATCCGCTTTTTCAGACAACAATTTTAGACGTCGCAAACAGCGATAAGTTTCGCCGGTGCAAACTTAATGGCCCGTCGTTGACACCGTTCCAAATATTTGTAGACAAGTGCTCCTACTATGTATTTGATTTTTATTATCCATTCGCAAAAACGGCGCGCTGTAATACGATGTGCTTCTATGCGAAAAAGTCGAAAACATACAAGCAAACAAAATTTTAAACAAGAAAAAAGACATCGACAAAGGACAGGGGAAACGCTTGCTGAAAGCACGCGGAATTGTCGCGTGTATTTTCCGAGGGCAGTTTCAAAAGTATATTACCTCACTTTTCATAGAGAACGCTCGAAAGTTCACCGCGCAGCGTGTAACAACGTTAAATATGAGCGCCGTCCTTGTGCTTGCATTTTTTGTATTCAATGCGCTTGATCCTTCTTCCGGGTCGAAAAATACAAATTCGCCGACTGCTCGCAAAGACGATTAAGTGCCGATGTTTCTGGCGCGCGTTACAAGCTCCTTCGACCTCCTTTCGTTTCAAATGCGACCCACTTTTTTCGCTCGCTGCAATTTACAAAAAACAACAACACACGCGCCAGGGCAATTTATCGCGGACGATACTTTGGGCAATGAGTTTGTTTTATTGCTGGTTATTTATGACGAATGCAGTCTGCGAATTAAAAATGCTTTGCGTCGAGGCGCAGTGAATTATTTGAGCGCACGAGTGGGTTTTTAGTGATGAAATTTTTTGAAATTCAAGAATAAATTGTGATAAATGTCGTGGCTTCTAACGATTGGACTAAATGTTAATATGTATTAACATTCATTTATAACGTCTAAAGCATACATCCGAAGTCGAATATGGAATTTTGATAAACAGTTAAAGTAACATTGGTTTTGGTCAGAAATACATTTTCTGGAATTAACAGGATACACTGAGAAAACTAAGTGGTAAGAATCACTACTTAAGTAGTAAAAGTCACCATTTCAAGTGGTAAAGCTTTACTATTTGAAATGGTAACTGAAAATATATTTCATTTACAGTATTAATGAACAATTTTTATTAAAAAATGCTAATAATGTATCTGGAATGCTATTTAGTATCAGATAACTTGATTGGAATCATAAATATCATATTAGAAAATATGATTTGATAAATCATGAACCATAACCGCAAACTTTTAATAGCGCTAAAATTTAGCGCTATTAAAAGTTTTTATTACACAATTAATTAATTTATTACACAATTAATTTGTTTAATTAAATACTCATTAACATTAAACATTAACCCATTTTTATAAGAACCAATTAACAAAATGTTAATAAATATATCATTTAAAGTTCTACCACTTCAAATGGTAAGACTTTACCACTTAAATTTCTTAACACTTAGTTTTCTCAGTGTACATGTATAACGTATTTGTTCCAATTTTACAGTTATTAATCTATTAATAACAATAAAAGAAGCTGAAAAGCTTATTGTACTATTATTATCAAGCTTTTTGTACGTTTCACAGAAAAAAGGAAATTCCTTATATGTTCGTCACATTTCAAAGCAAATTCTTCATGAATAAATAAATAATTGGCAGGATTCTCTGAGGAAAAATACAAACTCATACAAAGATTTGCATGATTAGGCGGGATTTTGATACATTGTAATTAGAGACCGACTAAGCCATCCTTGATGATGCGGCGAAGAAAAATACACGCGACAAACGGTGGGTGACAAAGGCAGCTGTCGGCCGAAATATCAACAAATAGAACTTTTATTCTAGAAGCCGTGCTTTCAAAGCCCCGTATCGTAGATATCGAGCAAATAAGACTTGAAAGGTATAGTCACTTTTGACAAGCACATTTACATCCACGAATTTGACCGGGCCGCCTTTTTTCGATATCCGGGAATAAAATATTTGATTACAGCGACGCGGGTGTGTCGAAACATTTTTGTCGCCGAGCGTTTTTCGTTGAAAATATTTTGCAGCGTAAAGCGAAGGCAAAAAATGAAGTCACCCGTAACGAACGAGATGGCAAAAACGGAACGAAACGAATTCCGCGCAAATCCTTGATCTATTAATAATTCAAAGTCTATTGATAATTAACTAAAACGAAATCGAACCGAACGCGGTTGTTCAATTTGAATATCGTTATCGTCGATTGTATCGTTAGATGTTAATTATTGAATAACACTTGTCACGCCCTCATGAATATGAATTGTTTACATTTATCGTTAAACTACAGCATTGTAACCCGACGCGCCTAATAAACCCGCGGCGGATTAATCTTCGCCCAAATCCAAAAATTAGATTGGTCTGCTCCAGTTTGGTTCTTAATGGATTAACACCGTTGTCGCATTAATCAATTTACCAATAATCCGATTAACATTAAATTTCCGGATGATCAATTATAATGACTGCTTTAAGGGATCCGTCAACCGGAAATCCGTATTAGCTCAAAAGGTTTCTATTTTATTCAAAAAGGTAAAAATGAAGAGGATATTTTTTGTAGCAAAATATTATTTCTCTCAGTGTAAATTGAAAACTGTTTTTTAATGTTGGATAATTTAAAACATTTAAATAATTTACTTTTCTCAAATGGCTAGCAATGAACTTAAAAGACAATTGTTATTTATTCTCGGGGTCTCCGGTCCCGAATCCCCAGTGAAAAAATATTACATAGGTTTAGTTTTGCTTTCTGCCAATAAAAGAAGCACCATCTGTATATAGTCACCCCGGTCGAAGAACGTAACACCTTAATTTTTTATTGGAAAACATAACACCTCACATGGCCTTTTATTTTCTTCATATTTATGTTGGCAACACTTGCATCGTCGGAAATGAACATTACGCTTCAGTTTCGACGCGAAAAATTTGTGGATATGTTCGCAATTTTCGAAGAAAAGGAACTGTTAGCGTGTGAAATGAGAGTGATTCATAGCAAAATGATAGAAATAAATAATGAGTGAAATAAATAGGAAAAAACGAGTGAAATAAATAGGAAAAAACGAGTGAAATACATAACATTTCATCCACAAAACATAACATTTCATCAGTCGTACTGTTATACCACACAGTTCACACTGCTGGGAGAGCCAGTGCGAAGGACACGACAATGTAAACACAACGAGAGAAACAAAGAAGCAACGGCGCTGCCAACGCCGGCAGAGCTGAGACTGGAAAAATATAATATATAAACATGTTCGTAAAATTTTGATTTTCTGACATCAACTTACGGAAAACTTACGAAATTTCTAAATGGGAGGCTGGCCTACTTGGCCTTGAAACTGTTTTCGCAACAAAAGCAATTTTCCCGCTCGATTAATAAATCCCACTCGCATGCAGTGGCACTCGAAGCCTTTCATTTTTCAAGCGCCCCGCGTGCGATTTTTCATTTTCACCGAGCCGAACTTATTAATGATATTGAATAAAAGTGAGAAATCGCGCGAGCGCCAGATTTATCGAAGGCCGTGCAAATTTATTCCAGCGATCGAGTGCCGTGTCCTGGACGCACCCTGGTGGATTTATGGTGCACTTAAAAGTCGAACTTCACATCATTCCGGCGACCACTTCGCGCGTTGTGTAACAAATGACCGGCAATTTTGGCTCGCTCGGTACGGCCGCGTCAGCTGATTTCGCGCGAAGAAAGCGCGGTGTCGTGTAGCCGGAAATGAAACACCGAATTTCAGAGAACGCGGAACGAAATTCCCGGTCCATTTTTTCGTTTATTCCGCTTTTTGCGCACAAATTCCGCTATCGAGGGGAATAATTTTCCGTTTCTTTGGTATAAAATTGTAATTCGGCGACGGAAAGTAATATTAGTTGTAGAAGCCACTTTCGGCGGGGAAAATGGGAACTGGGGTTTGATCGATTTTGCGATAGAACGGCGGAAATAAAAATGTTTCCACTCGATTCTTTCTTTCGGAGAAAAAAATGGTTCGGCGCTCAATTTAAATCAGTCTATTCAATTGGCAAGAATTTTAATTAAACCACGGAGTTAACAGCGAAATAAAGATGTGGTATTTTAATCAAACGTTCCTTGTTCGGTGATGAATTTTATTCACACAAAGCCAGCTGAACAATTTTTTCAACCCAGCATAATCAATAATCGCTAAACATTACCTAACACCCAATTAACCTCAGAAAGAACGAGAGCCGCTTTAGCTCAATTCTTTATTATTCATTTTATTGTGCGGCTCGTTCATCCAGAAAAGTTTGATTGGATTGTAAAACGGGGCGAACGAATTAACGCCGCTTCGTATCGTCGGACATGGGTTACTCCGAATGGTGGGGCTAACGCGCGTTAATTTCATCCATAATTCATGTCAATTTCAGCGCTATTCGGTTACAGTCTATAAATTAGCAAGACAGTCTATTAACTCGGGTGTTATGGTTCCCAACGGAGAATCAACGAAGATCGTGATAAACATCGCCACGTAAGACGCCCGTTTAGGATTCAGGTGTTGACACGATACAATGATAATGGACAGAAATACATTATGAACTGACTCACTTATAGGTGGTTTTGGAGAATAATTTGATTGCTTTCAGAAGCATTCTGCTGAAATTTACATAGCGAATAGTGCTCTGTCTGCGATAATGCGGATCGACGATTTATTTCGATAACGACTTCGAGTTCGGAACTTAATTTTTGTACTTTACACACAAGAAGAGGTTCCGAGGTTAACGGCTAACGTTATTCCAACATTTAGGCGAAGTGTCTGAGAGAATTCCGGAAATAAAAATGATGTACTACATACAAAAACTACACAACTTGTGTAGAACAACGATTTGGTAGGCATATATTTGTTCTCTGTATATTGGGGTGGTCTTAAATTGTTTTTCTACAAACACCGGGACAGGATCCTATGTGATGAGAAAAGATGCGGCGAATCCATTTGATCGGTGGGGTCCAGGGACGAAGCCCCGGTGGGGCCCAGGCCCAAAAAAAGGTTTTTAAAGAAATTCAAATTTTTGAAATTTTGGAAAAATTGTGAAATTTCGAAAATTTGTTGAATTTCCATTTCTTTATTTTGCATCCGGATTTTACTTTGCGGCCCAACGTCGGGGATCGTTAGGCAACCGTTGGCCAACAGTTGGCCGCCGAGATCGGGTCAAGATAGAATCGTCACAATGTTTTCGTAGGGCCCAAAGTTAGCTCCTAATGTTGGCTCAACGTTGGCTTCCAATGCTGGGCCAGCAATGGCTACTAAGCTCGGACCAACATTGGCGACCGAGTGTCAACCAATTACATTTGAAATAAAAAATAATTATTGTTACTTTTTTAATTTATATGGGACATCCTAGCAAGGGCCCACCTATTGCCAATACTGGGCCTTTGTATAGTTCTCCGGGCGAGGCGTTACGAACATTGCCGGGGCCCGGATAGCGTTCATGTACAGGCCCCGTATACTCCCCATACGGGCAGTCCTGTCTGGGCATACCCGTACGAGAATTAGCCGGGGCCCACCTAGGTTTGCACCAATCAGATGCAATATCCGGGCTTCCCAAGGAAGGGCCCGGATTCCTATCCGGGCAAGCCCGGCTTACATTTATTAGAGGTGCTGACACATTACATATTTGATATAATTGATCCAAATTTTAATAGTCAACGCTTAGCTCGATGTTCTGGGTTCACAGTAAAAAACAGGCATTAAGACACACGAAAAAGCGTCTTAATTCGTGAAAAATGTCTTAAATGAAGATGTGATATGTCTTATTTTAAAATACTTTTGTAACAGGTCTTAAAAATGTCTACAAAAAGTGTCTGAAATTAAGACACTTGTTTTAGCGGTGTTAAATGGTGAATTTAGAATAACGTTATTGCAATTTTGCATATCAATGTACATTAATTGAATGCAAAATTTTACTTGATTACGTGCATAAATAAACAAAGTATAATTACAGTATATTTCAGTAATATTTGTTATTTGAAATTTGTTTTTATTTCGAATTCTCAGAAATTCAAAACAATACCTATCAACAACCAGTTGCATAATATAACGAATTACACCATATAATTAATGCACTGAAAATAATCCTCGTAAAATTACACAGGATTTACACCATTTATCACTTGAATATTACGCTACTGCGAATGTAAAAAATATTTCACGATATAAGTGTGATTGTACGTTTTCTGAACAATTTTACAAATTCAGTTGAATATTACGTAATTCGTGTAACCTAACGCGATAGTGGTGTGATATTACATTACGTGTTCTATTATTTTTCTTTTAACAATTCGGTTTTTGTTATTGTGGTGGTAAATTTGGTATTAATCGTTTAATCGTTGGTGGCGCCCTCGGTAGTAATGTATTATATCTTCCCCCTTATCTAAATGTATGTTTCACATTTCCGGGCAATTCCGTAGAAAACACAGTATTATTTTCTACGGATTTGCCAGGAACTTTTAACGCGGGAAGATAAGGATGTAGTGGCGCAATTGCATATACAATTTTTATCAGATGTGGCGCAACTGCATATACAGATTTTATCAGCGGTGGCGCAACTGCATATGAATTTCTATCAGGTGTGGCGCAATTGCAGGGTTCCATGTGCTAATTGCTTTTCAATTTGTATCAATTTGGCGCAACTGCATACTATCCGACTTTTCTACGGGTCATTTTTTAGCGCCGGCCAATC
>JABFPB010005895.1:0-12707 GCA_022817645.1 Ceratoteleas bidentatus
CTGACCAGTACGTCTCGCAGCGCCAAGAAAATCGACCTGTCGTGGCAGATTTTGTAAGTTACAAGTGGAAAGAATAACTGAAAACTGTAAATATGTGTTACATATTGATAAAAATCACCAAAACATATATTTATTCACCAAAACATATATTTATTTATTTGTATTAAAATCGTAAATATTGCTTTCTTTTGTTTATGCGCAGATGGCGCAGCGGTCTACTAAACTGAAATGGGTTAGCGTATTGCTAACATGAAAAACAGTACAGCAATTTTTAGGTTATTATGACACGGTGAGTTCTGCCAAACTACTCGAATCGTTCTCTGAATCTGTAAAATAAGAAGCAAAATCCGTTTTAAGCTACGAATAATGAATGGACTTCATTTCAGATTGATAAAGAAAGTTAAAAGAGTGATTTCAATGACGCAAAAAGCGGACGATGATTTAAAACTTCCCGCAACGAGACGTCAGAGGCGGATAAGCTGAATTTTGCAAAACGAAAATGATTCGTCTTCGTCATTATTAAACGGAGGTAATTCATATTGAATCATCATTCAATAAACCTTTTTTCTCTCAAATATTCACGAACAGTTCTAATCGAAGAACCTTCTCTGGCATCTCCTGACATTATCGGCTTCTTCGATCGACGTTACAGCTTTTCTATTCCTTCTCTGGCGCAACTCAAAAATAACTCGCAACGTTCAATTGCTCGTCAAAACTCGCGTCTCATGAATAAATCGACAACAGCAATTCAAACCCTTCGAAACGTCAAAAGCAAAACGGTTAGCGAAATGATCTGGGCTAAAATCGACCTAGATTTCGAAAATGAATGGATCCGCCGCGTCTCCGCGAAATTCGTCAATGACTTCATTTGCGCATTTCGGTTCCCGTCGAGATTGCGCCGTTTGCTCGTAAAAACGGCAAACTGACGGCGGCTGGCGGAATAACGGAAACGATGATAAATTATGGCGCTCGCAATGAATCGCCGCCAAGTGCTTTTTGTTATTGGCGATGCCACGAACGATTTTTTCGCGCCGATTTATATAATGCCGCGGCCATAAAAGTGCGAATTGCGCTCCGACCGGGGTTATCAACCCGAACCCAGCCGTTCGCACAATGGCGCGAATTATCGGCGAACAAAAGTTTACGATTTTCCGCGTAAATGTGCAAATCCCGCGCGAACGGCATATTTCATTTGCCGGGATAATTGTCGGCGCGAAATTGCGTTTCTGCGTTAAACGCCGGGGCATTGTTAATTGCATCATTGCGACGCAGTGCGCGCGATTGTAAATATCGCTTTTATTACCTACGAACGGTAATATTGGCGGCGCAAAGTGGGAATGGAGGCTGAAACGCCTAACGCAATCTGCCCGTTCAAGTTCGCTTTTTCAGCGAATATTATTAATTGAAAAAGTTGCTGGTACTCCTGCGAATGCCAAGTGAGTGCGATAGGAAAAAAGTAATTTCACTCTTAGAAGAGTGATTTCTCGAATCGAACAGGTTCAGGCAGTTTTTCATGTTTTCAACGCCAGTTTTGGAATTTGATTGCAAATTTACAGGTTTAACAAGATTAGAGAAATGTTAAATAAAGTTCTGCGAAGCTTTGGAGGAAGTAAGAAAAAGTTCCCTAGTAAAAAGAAACATTCTAAAAATATATTTCCAGTATATCGTGCCAGTATATTGCTGATCATATATTGGCAATATAGTATATTGGGAATATATAGGGAATATATCAGGAATATATTGGGAATATATGGAGAATATATTGGAAATGCATCGTGAATATATTGGGAATATATCGGGAATATATCGGGAATATATCGGGAATATATTGGGAATATATCGGGAATATATTGAGAATATATCGATAATATATTGGGAATATATTGAGAATATATTGGGAATATATCGGGAATATATTGGGAATATATAGGGAATATATAGGTAATATACTGGGAATATAATAGGAATATATAGCCAATATATCGGGATATGTTTCAGTAATTACAAATATATTCCCAATATATTCACAATAATTAGAAATAAATTCCCAATATATCAACAAATTACAATATACTCCCATTATATTTCAAAAATTGTGAATATATTCGGAATATATCGGAAATATATTTTTATACACAAAATATACTAGGAATATATGTTTCTTATTTGGCTAATATATTCCAACTTTCACCAAAGATAAAAAAAATATTTTCGATGTTGGGACAATGTTGACTGAAGTTGTCAATTTTCCTACCGATTTGCATAAACCGTTTGGAATTTTCTATTCAGATGCACTGTAATTACGATGACTTGTTTCCATATTGTGATTTATGACGCGTGATACACTTCTGAGAAGTTTTTTTAAATTGCACCATCCCGTACTTACAGGCGTAATACTAATCGAATCTACACTTATCTTGAACCAACACTTTTAATATGAGTGCCTACATAGTTGATATCCTTAGCAATTGGACGTTATGACTGACAAATGTTAAAAAATTATATACATTTCGCACTTTTTCCCCCGAAAGGTTAAATGCGAGCTAAGACAAATTGGCATTTGTATTGTCAATGGCTTACCAGGAATCTTCCCCTTTTTAACCGTCCCTCGTTCTCGTTCCTCTATTTTTCAGTCCGACTGCAGTTGTGCGACTTTTTGCACGTAAGCAATCATACGCCTCAAACTGCTGTCTGTTGGTTATGACGGCCAAATGCGAAGTGGAAGAATTTGCATTTAAAATCCGCATTTACGAATCATCCGCCGGTTGCCTTTCCTTTCAATTTTCACCGTCGAATCGAACTCGGCGTAAATGCGAACACACATTTAATTTAAAAAGTGTAAAACAAGTATTTATGTCTTCGATTCCCGCCACTCTTTTTAATTGACTAAGGCAGTACTTCGAGTTGAGGTAGTTTTATCACGTCGCGAGGATCCCAATTATATTCCACGTAAACAAGACGTTTTAAGAAATAAAATGATCGTTTTTTTATATATAAGTTGAATGAAAAAATATTGACCATTAATATTTTTTATTAATGGTTTGCTTTAAATTCGCCTTAAATTTCTTTGTACTGAACACCATCAACCAATGAGGTGGGAAACGCTTGGCAACGTCGCGCGAAGAGATAAGTTCATTTAAATACCCTTTTAGGTTATGTTTTCCGAATTAACTTTTTGATTCCTGAAGATCATAAAGGTATTAAGTCTGATTTTCAACCAAACAGTTGCTATTCACACTTTTCATCGAAATATATTTGCCATGAATTCCGAATTCGAATTTCGCGCGGTTTATATATTATACGCGACGTTGCCAGCTCTTACAACCATCCGCCATCTTCAAGTAATTTTTTATAGAATAGCATTAATTCCATCAGTTTCTTCATTCAAACCTACTGGGCAAACAATATATTTGGCATGAATTTCGAATTTGAATTTCGCTCCCTTTACATATGCGACGTTGCCAGCTCTTGCAGCCATCAATCTTCCGCCATCTTCAGGCAATTGTTTATACTAAATCACTTATTCTATCAGATTCTTCATTCAGGTCTATTGGGCAAACACAACACGGTTCTCAAATTACCCGAATTACACGTAATTACATAAATCGCAACAAATTCCCTTAACGTTACAACGCCATCAAGCCTTCGATTGGCGCAACTCTTTTTAATTGACTAAAGCAGTGCCGCCGAGTTAACCGAGCCACTTGCAACAAGCGAAACTTGCATCCATCATTTTAATTGCGCTCCGCGGTGTTAATGTCTCGTTTTACATATCGACGAAGGGCACGAGGGGGGAAGGGGGGGAGGGGATAGACGAACGTTTTGTAGCGAGTATGGACGTCGGTTGCAGCGAATTCTGTTTCAGGTTTTGGTCACGCGATGCCTTTTTTCTCTGTTCTCGGTACTCGGTTATCTCGAGCCCGAGGCACTCGGCACTGTTCGGACTCACTTTGCAGGCCTTCGACTCTTTTGCTCGTCTTAACTCATCCGCGTATACCTGCGCTCGCATCGTGGCCAAACGTTTCGAGTTTCGAACTCGCCGTTTCGCTATCGAATGCACACCCCCCCCCCCCTCGGGGGCGGGAGGGGGGGTCAAACGCCGAATTTCGAGGGGGAATTTGCGGCGTTTTTCGGTTTTTCGATACGATTTTCGCCGGGCGCTATCGCTTAATTAATTAGCTCCGCGTTCGACTCGGCTAATCTTATCGACCCATAACTGCACTCTTCGTGCCACGGCTGTTGAGAGCCATTTTTTGCGAGTTGAGACGTTTTTACAATTGTCAGATCACTGTCGGACATTTTGGGGATAATTCGTTAATCGGGCGTAGAGGATACGCCGGGAATTTTAATAACGTGTATTAAGGTGACGGCGACTGTCTGCTGCAACGGAGTTTGAGTTTTTTAGGATAAAACATTCATGGGAAATTTTTTTAGAACAAACCTGCTACCTTACCTATTTCTGATCAGAAACACAACGTTTATGACAAAATAAATCAAAGTTTGTCTCAAAATGATTGCGTTTTGAACCGAAAAGCGATCTGTCTGCTGCAACGGAGTTTGAGTTTTTTAGGATAAAACATTCATGGGAAATTTTTTTAGAACAAACCTGCTACCTTACCTACTTCTGAACAGAAACACAACCTTTATGACAAAATAAATCAAAGATTGTCTCAAAATGATTGCGTTTTGAACCGAAAAGCGATCTCTCTTACAAGAAAAAAAGAACTTGACTTCTGCCTCTGATTACTGAGTAAGAGGATTTCTGGCGTGAGCTAATTCAAAACAGAAACTGCGCTACATTTTGCTAACCCTTGCACGTACGTCGGACTGCCGTTACAAACGAGTCTTGCATCGAAAATACGTCAATGAATCACACTCGAGAGACGCTACATTTAACGAGGCGGTTCGCCGTAGTCTGTCGCTCGCGTGGAACTTCCGACGCGAAGATAGCTGTATCCCGTAATTACTGATATCAAACGGACTCTGTAACATAATTAAATAGGCATTATGAAAATGCCATGAATTCCGGAAAAAAGATTACCCAGCGGGCTCTCTGCTATTAATACCCGCGTTTCCGATAATAATTGCCTTTCGGCGTCTTTGTGCCCCGCAGCGCAATTAGGTGGCGTTACATCGCGTTTTTCGTATCGCCGCAACGTTACCCCCCGATAATGCTCAATGGGAGCGTTTCGGGCGACATAACCTGAGCGACGAGGTTAAGTGGTCGGGCTACCGAGGAGCGTTTATGACATGTGTTGAAATTCGCAGCAATTACACTATGAATAAAGTCGGGTGAAAACCATACTTAAATTCATGAAGCCGACGAATTGCATACATATTAGGGGGGAAGTCACCTGACGAGTTGTCATGAAAGTCGAGAGGTTTCGGGTGCCACTTTTTGCCGGCGCTTTTTTCGCCCGATCTCGACGAAAATAAACACGTGAAACGGAAATATAAACGAGGTGTATCCGTTTGTGGTCCAAATGCCCGCGGAAGAAATGCGGACGAACAATTGGTCTCGAAATGGCACGACTTTCGGCATTAAGTCGAAAGTCTGCTGCAACGGAGTTAGCGTTTTTAGTAATAAAAAAAAGAACTAATGATAATTTTATAATTAACCGACCTTAGGGGCATTCTATGGTTATGAGAGAATATATTCAGTTAATAGATTATAACTTTTCATAACTTATTTTCGAAAAACGCTAACTCCGTTGCAGCAGACTTTCGAGTTTGCCTTAAGGGGTCGTCTGAAAATCAAGTATATGAAGGGGTGAACTAACGAAACCAATATTTTAGGGCTATATACAACTTTTCGAGGCACTTTAAATTATGGACCAAATGGGGGGAGTTTATAACTTCTTTCTACAGAAATTACACATTTATTCTCTAGGAACATACATTCGAACAACTTTAACGCATGCTCGATTTTTGACTCGTGTGTCCCTTTAAATCGATGATTAAGCAAATCCAGGCACTGACGTGAAAGACATGAATCATGTAAACCAACTTCTGCGGCTACAAGTTTGAGTTCGGTCCGAAATAACGGATTGTTCGGCGGTGGTACGATTGAAACATTTCCTCCGTTAAATCGGACCCGGGAATAATTGAGGTCGACCGCAATTGGAGAACTGAATTCGTAGAGAAAAAGTATTTCGGGTGTCACGAAGTGTCAGTCAAAGAGATCGGTGTTTCACTGGTTGCTGAGACAAACGTGTCCTATTAATCGTCGGAAATAGGCCTCGGCTGATTATCGATTGGGAATCAATTTGCGTCGAGTTGGTTTTACGGCGTCATTTGCTCGCTTATAATCGGCGGCAAATGAGAGAAAATAATACGACCGAGCCGAAACGGGTCGGCGTTTGCCCCCTCTAGCGGCGAAACGCGTCGTTGTCAAACGCCGCTAAATCTTGAGCTCACGCTATCGTAATTTCGGGTTACATTGATCGCATGAGCGAAGACAAAAAAGATCCTCGAATTGTGTCCTGGAGCACATATATATATAGATATACGTACATATATATATGCGCTTCGCCGAAAGGCGCCTAGTACTTTCGCCGGACACTTTTTGTCCAACGCTAATACTTCGTTTCCTGCTTTGAAAATGACATAATGTAAGCGCAGAACGTGTGAACTTGGACGGGACCATTGCTCCGAGGTAGACAGCCGAATTCCGCATTCCCGGGGGGTTTGCCTCGCAGAATTTGCAGGAAGTGGATGATTTTGGCAGGCTTCTTTGAAGACCCGCACTTTTTGCTGCTGGCTTTTCAAAATTTTAAAAATAGGACAGGGTAATGTACTCTTGAAGGATTTGGCGCCGGCAAAAAACACGGGTTCCTTTTACTTCGATAGTGACCAATTCGGTTAAATATGGTGGAGATACAGTTCAATTGAAAAACTGAAAAAAATTAAGTCTTCAGATTATGAAGCTGAAAGAACAAATTAGGTATAGAGGCAGAAAAATTAGGGATTTGATTTAATTTGAGCTCAGGATGTACAAATCAATGAAAAGTCAAAATTGTTCAATTTACCAAGAGCACGGTAGGGTCTCTGGCCAAGTACGAACAGTGTAATTTTAGTTAATTTTCTGAAGCAATGATATGATTTTGACTTTGTATGAGGTTATAAATGTAACCTTGAAAGAGTCCGTTTAAAGAGACCTTTGTAATCTGAGAGAAACGGAATTCATGAAATCTCTAATTCTGTCACAGCAAGTCAATCCGTCTTCTCTTTGTAGCTGTTATCTATTTACCATAATTCATTACTTTTTTAGAACAAGTGTGGTTTCTACAGTTAATAAAGTAGTCGGCTGCGTAACAACATTTTTTATATTTCGTTATGCAAATCAAGTCATAATTACATCACTGTCATTTAAACGTTTCGCAGCAGAGAATATCCATTGCAACGCTCAAGTTAACATAATGCAATTCAAGCATAACCGCATGTATTTATAGGGGCGTAATTTACGTTTTGTTGCGTTTCTCAATCGTCCGGATTTGCGTGACAGTCAGACTATGAGACTCTCAAAAATGAGTTTTTAAAAACTTCGCTTTTCTTCGTTGGCATAGTTTTCCGAACAGAAACCCTCTGGGGAATAACACTGAAATTAGAGCTAGCTTTCGAAATTTCACTCGGGGCAAAAGACCCATTTCTCCTGTTTCGAATTCTTGCAAAAGTATCGGTGGTCATTGGTTGGGCCAATGTGGTCTTATTGGTATATCATTTTCGCCAAACATGGAATTTTATTTGCGCTAAAAAATTGTATCATTTGCGTCACTGTTGAAAATAATGTGTTTTAAATCTATTTAAGTAAAATGTTCATTTAATTTTTTAAGAATATTGTGAAGAACTTTTTACAGGGCCCTTCAAAAGTTTTTTCTGACAAATCTATAAATGAAACTACTAAAACTCAAACGAAACTAACGAAACTAACAAAACTAACAAAACTAACAAAACTAACAAACTAACGATACGAAAACAACCCTAAACAACCTAACCAAACTAGTTTCAACACTTAACCTAAAAATGCCCAAACCCGCGAATTCCCTCCGAAATGAAAAAATCCCCTTAACGTCATTACCGGCTGCGTCGATGCGCAAAAAAGTGATTGCGTGGTGCAATTGGCCGCGGGCCTCTCGAATCGTTGTAATTTCGCGCCAACGAATCGGCGCGTCCGAAATCGAAAATGTTGGCACGTCGAGCGATCGCGTCGGTAATTGCATCGGCGTACGACCATTCGTCGACTTCGTCTCCATTACATTACGCTTTATGCACACACCGTGGCGTGTTATTATTGCGAACCCATAAACGTAACAACTCACCCCGGCAAGAGGCACACATGCCCCGAGCGCCATTATTGCGAGATAGGCCACTTACGTACAATTTAGCTGCTTTTCCTCTTACCGATCGTGATGAGCGAATAAGTGAATAATGCATCGGCGCGATCGTTCCTTACGAGAACGACGACGAAAAACATCCGATTTCAATTACATCGCGAGAAACTCGGTCCGGATTTCTCTTTTAAGAGCGCTTATGAAATTCCAATTTGCATCCAACCGTTCAGTCGGAGTTGCGACATCGCGGCAAATCATTCCAGGACAATGGCACGGCTCGAGTTAGACATTTTTTCAGCCCTCGATTTCGATGTTCTCAGAAAAAGTTTGTCGTTAAAACATTACGGCTTACTGAAGGAGATCAGTGGTTGGAAAAATTGGGGGAAAAATGTATTTCAGTATCGAGGCACGAAGACCTCGTTATTTTCAGATAATTGATCAGTGGTACTGTCAGAAACAACTTTATATTAAGGTGTAAAAAGTTGTGACTCGGGACAAGAAGTGTCTCCTTAATGAAGTAAATGTGATTTGGCGTAATTAATGCGCTTAAATTGTCGAACCAAGAAATCTGATAATGTCGGAGCAATTAAGTTTTAGGAAATGCATTAGTCTGCTGTTGTCAAGAAGAAGTCACTAATTAGTTTGTTTATTACGTATGACAATTCGATGCAAAGTTCTTAGTATATTGCTGGAGAGGTGAAAATCTCAAAAAATTAAATAAAAAAGGAAGCGAAACAAAATTAAGAGTTTTAAGGCTGACAGTGTCTCAAGTGGACCGTAGATATTCTTACTCTTAAATAATTTGTCTTCGTCCGATTTTCCGCTGGAATTCTTCTTCATTGTAAAAAAACGTACTGTAAAATTCATCCGTATGTACTTGACACCAGTTGTAAGTTGTAAGTTAAGTACATATACTTTAATTTTAAAGTTGAACTGTGAAATTACAGTTCGACTGTACCCAAGTCGAATTATCGTTCTAACCTCAAATCAGATGCATTCCAATCGAAATGTCGAAATATGTATATTATCATATATGTATATATGATACATATGATTACATGACATGCATCGGATTTGTATTTGAAAATACAAAACTTCTTCCCGCAATAAATTTGCGAAATTTCATTTGAGGTTAGAATTCACTTCAACAAAGTTTGTCTTTATTTTGTGTGGTTCTTTCGAAATTTCTCTCACACTCAGTCATAATCAGTTTCAAAATCATTGAAGAATATTAATATCGTTTGATATGTAAGTGACAATTAGCAATGCAGTTGAATTGAATATACACAGTGACTTACCACATCAATCAATCGACGATCCGTCGATAACTGCAGTTTTCGAATGTAAACATGTTTACACTTGACTGTTCGGAAATATTTATTTGATGATACCTTTCACTTGAATAATGTTCATTTCTAATTGAAATTGAATGATTTTACAGTTTCGGTGTAAATATACAGCGAAAAATGAATCTCATAAATATGTCAGAAGACATGAAAGCTGTAAGTTTACGGTTTAACTTTAATAATTTCCAGTCGGTAATAAAATTAAAGCACATATTTTTCATGCTTCAGCGTAATATTCAAAAATACATATACTTTAAAGGGCACTGTAAATTTACAGTCTTTTTTACAGTGTAGGTTAAACGTTTTCAATTACAATGATAACTCAATTTCCTTAACCTCTCTTCCTCCTTAAAAATTCCCTTAAGGAGGCTCCGATAATGTTCGCTTCGCAAATAAATAAGATCATAACAGACAGCGTAATTCCAGAAAATGTTGTTTCCATTAGAAAACGGTTAGCCTGCAGTCATATGATTATCGTCGGGGCCAAAATAAAATGTAGCTTCGCACATAGTAAAATTTCTTAATTGCAATGCATCGCGGCCATAATTTCTCGCTGATTTGTTATTGTACATTGCACCACATGCCGAGGTCTGGCATTACAAAAGTTACTGCGCCGACGACTATGTAATTTCCCGGCCTTTTTCCAGGCTCGTTTCTTTATAACAACCATATTTATTGAAGAAAGGAGACGTTTAAGCAACGCACGCAGACAACTGTCGGTCTGCTTTTGCATAATTCGTTTCGCCGTGACAAGATTATTAATATTAAATTAAATAATAAACGGCCCGGGTAATGATACTTCGGGATTCGAAACTCACTCGTAATTGAAAAGCAATTTGAGATGTCGATTTGCGTTTCGTGTACACACAAAGTGCTCGCGAAATTGCGGACAAAGAAATGTAAGAGGGTTAGAGCGCCGCCTATTGTCTTTGTGTTGTACAGCGGACTGCAATTTATGACACTCGTTTGGAGCCGACGCCGAGACCTAATCATTAAAAGTGTAATTTATAAGGCAGTCTAATGTCACTTTATCTGGCTTCCATTTCAACAACAACGCCGTTTAATAGAATTATAATCGTATTCGGCTGGAATTAAGTTAGACTGATGGACGAGAGACATTGTTGGCAGGTTATTCCAAAGTTCAACGAATCATTTATCGACGGGAGTGTGGCGAAACGGAACGTGATTGCTGAATAGAAATTATCATAACCCCACTTTTCTTGGTTTTTCTTTTCCATTGACAGTGTTCGAGGATAATTTAGGTTTGATAGGGAAAAGTTGAAAGCGATATCTTGAAAGCAACTCTGAGGGTTAAGTGGACTATCAGTGTTCTGACATAACAAGCAAATTGTAGAATTGTTATAAGTGAGGTTATGGTTGTTGGAGTAATGGTTAAGAGGCGGGTTGTCTTGCATTAAAGACTCGTAAATGTATTAAGTTGAATTTTGATAGGACTGTATGTAAAAAAGGGATGACTTCGCAGAAAGAAATTCGTTATCTCGTTTGCGTATGTAATTAGAGCTGATTAATACAAATGATTAGATTAAGTGCTGAATGTGAATGGTCGGTTTAATATAATTTTTATCGGATCGGGATCTCGTGTTAATTAAACGAAAAACTGTAGGTCTACTTATTTATTAGGTTTATTTTTGTTTGGGCTGCTTATATTTTACTTCAGTTTGTTAGTATAGTATCATTTTAAGTAAGTGTTTCAGGTAGTTTACTGTTATACTTAATTTAAATATTTGTTTAAAACAAATGCCTTTTCTTATATACTTGAAAATTATATTTTCAAACAGATTTCTTATCCAACGTATCTGTTGATCAAGCAGTGCTGCCAACTGTGCAATACAAAATGTCGCTACTAAAGCAGTGGAAGTGCTATGGTAACAGTCACATTTTCTGTCTAAATATACTACTATGAGAAAATTATATAGCTTGACGGTTGATAAGTGTGAAGTACTATTGGTAAAGTCTTGTCACATAATGCTGAAACTTGAGCGGTAATATTAACTAGATTTGACCAAGATTTGACCAAGATTGTATCTTGGTCAAATGCCAAAAATCAGTTTCGTAATATGAAAAAGCAGTTAAAAATGACTTTTCTGGTAACTTCGAGGGCGATCCTGTACCATTTTAGCCAATCGGACTGAGATTCGTTTAACCCGTGGTATCGCCTTCAACCTAGTTTGAGGCAGATCGTCAAGCAGAATTTACAGGGGGAGAACTATTGCCATTGAACCAACATCATTCTTGCACTAAAACTGAGAACAGTAACCTCTATTGAATCAACAGTGTATAGCTTTTGGATCAGCATTATGTGTACAACAAAATTTCGAAGTAGAACCGAGCAATAATGGGACTACAGCAATTCACCCTTGATTAAAAATCGTACGCTTTTATTTCAAGATTCTGTCTTCTACTACATGCTTGCTGTTCAATGGTATTTTTTTCTTCCCGTTTCCGGTTTAGAGGACTCCGTAACCCTCGAGGGAAACAAACCTGGATCCGGTCTGGTTACACTTCTAAACTATAACCGTACTGTTTCCAAACTCTTTTCAGTCTGGCAACAGTCTCTATATAGCCTGGGTCTTGACCTTCTGCCAGACCGTTGCCAGCCTACATACAGTCTAATTGTAGTTTGAAAATATTCTCAACATAGTCCTAATTCATTCTCTAGCAATAGCCAGGTATCCACGAAGATTCCCACTACATGTATAATCTGGATCATAACCTTCTGCTAGACCGTTTCCAGCTTCTATACAGTCTAACCGTATTCTGACAACAGTTTTAATTAAGACGTTTTTGTCACCAGTTTTTAAGACGATTTATATTGTCTTAAAGAAACTCCATACCGATGAGATAGGAGGTAAGACATAGATCCGCATCGCTTCAACAACGTGCCCCTTGAAATATGCAATTGGCGATTCGATTCAACTTTGACCGCCGTTTAAAAAAATTGACAGATTTGAATTAAACCAAATTAATACCACTTGAAGCGCAACTCGTTAGCTTCATTTTAACCTCAACA
>JABFPB010005896.1:0-12711 GCA_022817645.1 Ceratoteleas bidentatus
CGAAAATGTAGCTTTACTCCCTCGGAGAGCGTTTTACTCCCTAGGGAGTAAAGTTTAGTTTTTTTCCCGCAATTTCCGTTTTACTCCCTTGGTTAAAAATATACTATTTTCGTTACAAATGCAAGTAGAGGTCGAGTTTTACTCCCTGAAATTACGGGAGAAAAACTAAACTTTACTCCCTACGGAGTAAAACGCTCTCCGAGTGAGTAAAGCTGCGCTAAGGAGCGAATTTTTTTTTGAACCAACAGAATGTATTCAAAAACAAGCTCGATGTAGCGCGCGCAATGTTGAAACAAAGCAGTTCGCCCTTGGTTCAAAAACAGACCCTGTTGTTTTAAAAATCTGACTTCTACTACACGTTTGCTGTTGATTTTATGACATTTTTTTCTCCCCGTGTAGGGTCTAAACATAGCCCTTTCACTGTTTTGGTTTTTACACACGAGTAAGAGTGCAAAATTGTTGTTGGATAGAATCCAGTTGTTATACAAACATTTTTTTGTCAAATTTTAGTGAAACACTTCCCTAATTTTCAATCTTAAGATTGACAAGCTGTTGTCACCCAATAATTTGATTATATTTCTATGTGTAATTTCACGTAATTTCACGTAACCATTTTTACAGTATAGTATTGAATGAAGGTTTATTATTTTTCAACTGAAATACTGAGTTGTTTTAACTCGTACGATTTTTCCCCATAGTGCAACTAGCGTAAATTATGACTAATCCGTATTTAGTCACGATTCATGGGTGGAATTTCGGGTTTTGATCTACCCAAGTGAAGGAAGCATTAGGGAGAGATGACTTTTGTTTTTTGCTCAAAGGAACAACACATGTTGGACTTGATATGTGTGTTTATGCAAGCTTTATGTAAATGGTGCGTAAACAATTTGCCCCCAATCTATGTAAACGACGTGTATTATCATACCGAAGACGCAAATGTCAGTGTATTCGCACAGCGATATTTTCGCTTAATGTTTCATCCCCCGCAGTGTGTCTCAAAATTATGCAAATGTTATGTTAAGATTATTAAGCAATTCACATAAATTTTTTAAACGCTCGACATAGAAAGGAACAAGCGACCGAATACGCGCGCGCGATTCGTTTAAACGAAATAATTAAACGTGAAGTTGTTATCTTAATTTTGAACAACGCGTTTACACAATACACGAATATCTGCAAGTCGTAGTAATTCCAACTTCAGTTACAGCGTTCGCAGACAAAAATCTCGAGATTGTTTTGTTTCGCGTTGTTAATTGTGTCTGCCATTGGAAAACACAATTATTTCAGAATAAAAAGCGCGGACTATATTATTTTAAGAAAAGAGGCCAGCGGTGTAACAATGTATTAAAGTTTCACGCTGCGTTTCTATATTGTTAACCACTCCGTTTCGCGCCGTTTAGAGCTAAGTCGTATAAACAAAGGACCGTTACACTTCAGAATTACAGTTATATACGACGTGTCACATATATTGTACTGTAAATAGAATTCTGCGATTCTCTTGGAGCAGAGTGGGTATTGATTGTTGAAAAACCCTGTCATAATCAAAATTGCACGACCATTTTTTTCGTTTAGTAACCTTCGTTAAGTAACAAAGTTGTCAGACGGTCCTTTATTATTGACAGCCGTCGTTGAATAATAACTGTCGAGTCGTTTTTTCGGGCCATTTTTATTTGCGCTTTCGTTGAGGTTAATTAACAACATTTATGACGATCAAAGTATATCGATATAATGAATATCCATTTTTATACAGTTATTAAATCATTTAAATCGCTCTGACACACACATTATTATTCTTAATTCAAATTGTTTGTTTAATCTGTCCTTTTTCTCTTATTTATCATTCGAAGCGCGCACCAAATTATCCATTAACTCCACTTGCTGATTCCTCCGTTCAAATATTCAACATATCGAATTCATTAGAGCGGTTTTTTGTGGTGTATAATTCAGTTCGACAATTTGTTTACGATTAACTTACATTCGCTGTTATTCCTCTATATTGATTCACGTGTAATTACGTGAATTTTCAGAATGAATCGCATTTTCCGAAGCGGCATCATAAAAAGTTTAAACGCATCCGAATTATGCATGTCAGTCATTGAATTAAAAATAATCGTTTTGAATATCGGATTTTTTATTATTTCTCAACGTGCGGACCTGGAGAGTATTCAATTATTTCTGTAAAGTTAAAGCCGGCAGCATTAATTACTACATTCGGTAAGAATATTCAATCTTACTTCGAGAAATGGGAAATCGTAAAATACAACTTTGATCGGGTAATAAAATGTTGCTTCTCCCCTTTTTTTACTGGGAAAGAAAGATAAAAATGTTCGTTCACTTGAAAAGGATAATATGCTATTAACTTGCAATAAAAATGTTAAGTAGTAAGTAATTGTCGCCATATTGGCAAGGAACTTTTGAAATGGATTTTATACTGAAAAAAATGATCAGTCGCAGTCAATCCAGTTGTCTAACCTTAAATGTTAGACAACGTGATAGCCAGGAATAATCAATTCATTATCTGTCAAGTAAAATTAATGATCTGTTTCAAAGAATACGTCGACTATTTTAAACTCTTTTCATTTAGCTAACAGAAACTATCTGTTTTAGATCAATCTTTGTTCTCAGTGCAATAACCTTGATTTGAAACTATAAATGTAATATTTTTTAATTAGTTCTGCGAATATTAATTTTTAATGATTCTTTACATTTTATTGTAACCAGTACATAATTTTCTCTTGTTTATATTAGTATATGAAGACAAACAGTTTCACTCTTAATTATTTGGTTACTTTAATTCTTAATTTCATGCAAATCTGGATTGACTAAAACTTAATTATTCACAACTTTTTGGTGCATCTACGAATAAAACGGGATGTTATATTAATACCATCGTAGGCAGTAAATATGGCTGATCGAATCTTTAATTCATAAATTCATTCAGCGAAATAAAAACTGCATTAACTCAACTTTTTAAGAGTCCGAAAAATTCCGAATTCGATTCGCAGCATTAGTCCGCGTTTACCGGATTTACGCTTTTCCGTCGCTGAAAATAGCCGCGCATAATTTTCATGCAATTTCACGTAGAAGAATGGCGCTAACCCGATGAAATGCTCCGCATTCTAATAGTTCGTAATAATACACATTCAAGAGCCAAATTTAATCCGCCGGGAGTCACATGTAAATCGCGAATAAAACTCGGCCGAGTTCGAAGCACTTGAACTTCGCGAAGATTCGGGTTTGCCGCGCAAGCTGCAACAAAGGTGAGAAAAGTCGAAATACGCGAAAAGGAGCTCGCCCGACGCATTTTCAATTCGGCGCACAAAGCGCGCGTTGCTTTGATAAATACGTGGTTTTGTATTGTGGTCAAGTGTACGTGCGTCACTTAGGGTCAAGCGGATTTAAGAATGGTCGCGACGAAGTAACAAAATAAGCGCGTTGTTTCGCGAAAATCGCGCGGGAATAAGTTCGGCGAACATTAAATATTGACGCGTTTAATAAAGTTAAAACGCGCAAGTTTCGGCGACTTTTTCATGCCGTAAGTCTAGCCGAGTCACGCAATTTTCGTGTCTTTTCAAAAATGCAGGATTCGAGCGCTACTGGGATTGGAAGAATGAGACCGTTAAATATGGCCGGTATTTATGGTGGAACGCGAGGGCTTGGAGGATTGATTTTGTTGGAGTTCTGATTTTCAATTTGTAAAGTCTTTTTGTAAGAATAAAAATAAGAAAAATGGAAATAGAAGTTGGAGATTTTGAGAAAAGAATATGCAAGAAAAATGTTTGAAAATGTCCTACTTTTACAGTAAATTTTGCCCTGCCATATATCTCGATGTATCCTGTTTCTTCGAAAGCAAATACTGAAACTCCGAAAAACTTTTCGAAGTTGATGTAATTTAGTTTTACCTGAAGGCTGATGAAAAATTGCTATGTCAATTAGGAAAAGTTCTTCGAATTTATAAATAAGTTGTTCGATGGAAGCACGGTAAATAAATACTTTAACAAACTTCCTACAGTAATTATTTTATCTTGTTCAGTAATTTAAAACCACCAGACGTAAATCGTGAGATACACCTTATGTCCCAAGGGAGGGGATGGGTATTGGATTATTCCCTTGGAATAAAAAATGCTGTAATAAACTCGGAAAAAGTCAAGTCCCATGTTGCCTAATGTACAATATTTACGCCTTCCTAAAATAATCGCCAATATTTTCACCTAAACACACTCTAAAAAAGTAAATGAGAAGAATATTCTCATTATCCATGGATTTTCAACTTGAATATGATCCAAGAATATCTCCTCTTATAATAAAAATAAAATCCTCTTGGAAGTTTTATTTTCAAATTAGGAATAATTATTCTGATCGTCAATCAAAATAGTTTTATAAGAAGTAGAATAATAGGCTTAGGAGGCTAATGTAAGAAGTCGAATATTAAGATGTTTCGACATAACATTGCATTTTTTATGCGCCATAAAAGAAAATAATCACACATGAGGTAAGCTGATTCAAATAACTGTATATTTTGAAAAATGAAACTTATATTACGACTATGAATCTCTTATGCGATGGTTACAATGTATTCCTAAATGTGTTAAATTGCACAATATGTTGTATTATCAGGTTTTCAATATTACATATTGTGAACATTTACACAAAAAGTTTAAACTAACCTAAAAGGATAACTTCAAGTCAAGATATCTTCGATTATTTACACTCTTTTGCACCATCGAAACAAAATCCTCTTATTATAAGAATATTTTCGCTCAATTTCAAGTATTATCTTTTCATTCGATGACAATTTTATTCTTAGAATAAGAACCTTAAATTTCTCAACGTCATCCGAATATTCTACACGAAAGCAGATGTCGTTGCAATGTTAGAGGATTTACACATAGAGGTCTCTATTCTTACCATAATCCGAATATTTTATTCGGATTAAAAGTGTAGTAATACTTTTACAAAATTTCGAAAACTTGTTAAACACTTTTTTTACATCAACCTTTAACCCTGTACAGTAAACGCATCACTGTGTATTGAATATTGGAACTCCTCGTACCAGAATAACGTAACAATTAATTTACGACGAACCACCGGGATAATCCAATTAACTTCAATTCGACCTCATTCACAATGTATCGCAGCACATACCCACTCGGCTATGACATCATCCCTTTCTCCCCCGAAGAAATTCCCAGAAACAAAGCTGCCGAAATTAGCCGCAAATAAAACGCATCACCAGCGCTTGTCGTTACTCGATCGCGCTGATTCGTTTCGCGAACGCCACCTACTGATTTTATTTCCCGAAACTGAAAATTGGAACTCCATACGCGTCGGGCTGCCGCTTAATAACAGCATTTTATGTCGCCGTTTGACGCTCATCGGATGTGTTATTAAAGCAAATTTAATCACGCTGTAAACAACGCAATAAAAACGCCGAAGCGTTCGGCGGAAAGGTCGTCCGATTGAATTAGTTCTGTAATTGTAACGCGACTGCTGCGAGCCAAGTCGAAATTCGCGCCATCTGTCATCCCGGAATTTCCACCGAAAATCTGCGACGAAAAATGCAAAAAAACACCGCTCTTTGTCGAAAGCGCTGCGATCGCGGCGATTCGACGCGAAACGCGGACATATGGTTTTTCGAATATTAGCAACAGTGCACTTTTATTGCAGGAAACGCGATCGCGTCAAACATTTTTGCACGAGCTGTCCGGTCGGCTCAAGTGGCCATGTTGATAATCGGACCGGATGGTTTATTTATGAACGCGGCCACCGTGACGGTCCGCGTTAAGGCGAAATTGTGCCGGTCGTTTTTTTCATTTTTCCTATTCGGCTGTTTTTTCCATTACAAATGTTCCGCCAGGGGGAGTTTGTTTGGGGTTTAAAAGTTGTTCGTATGAGCTTTTAGTCTCTTTTTTGTTGTCGTTGAAAGATTCATGCGTTTGATGTTAAAACGGAATTGATAGAAATATGTTGGATGGAAGATTTGCATGTACAAATGGTATATGGAGAGTCATCGTGCGCGGAAGGAGTTTGTAAAATAAAAATTTACTTTTCCATTTTGATGATATTTTTCGAAATGCGCGTGCAGAAGGTGGATGCAAAGTGGAATCGCAGGGCGATTAAATGTGGGAAAAATGTCGCTGTATGTTCGGATGGCGAATCGATTAAACTGTTGATGTAGGTTGGGAGGATGTGAAAAAAATCGGTGAGGCGCGTTAACGGTATATTTTTCGATAATTATTCGGATTTTGATCCGGGGTTTCTCGGGAAAAAGATATTTTGGAACCGTTGAATGCAAATATGTCACGGCTTGGCTTTGAACTAACCAATGATGTAATTACACAAAACAGTCAATGCGGAAAAACGAGGTTACATGAGTTGCGACCTACTCGGGTCGTTCTATTTAAAATGATTTTAAAGGGTCGCATTTTTCATTTCAAAAGAGGATACATAAGCATTGAATTCCGGAACAAAGATTATTACGGATGCTCCAATGGACGTGTTCCCGGCGGAAGTCGGGTTATAACGTAAAAGAGTATTGTGCGCGACGCGAATATGAAATTTCGCGCGAATTCCGATTAATGGCATTCGACGGTACAAATGTACAATTAAATGTCGTAACGACTTTTTTCCCTTGAACAAAAAGGAACAAATGGAAGGAAGCATTCGTTTCCGATCGACGGAAAAATGGACGCGGAAAGAGGAGCGACGTTTGACCTATCTCCTTTGCTCTCGCATTGCGTGCTTCATAAAAATATTTTATCAAGATTTTTCACTGCAAACTTTCGCGTTGGTATTTGAAGTTACATTGTCGTCCGTCGAAACTTTTAAATTCAAAAAGTTGGCGCAAAATCCACGCGGAAGTAAATAAAAAATGTGTATCAAGTAACAAACAAGTCTAATTAAAATTATTATTAACCGGGTACGTGGGTTAATTAGTCGCGAGTTTATGTTAAATTAACAAAATGGACGATTTTGCCATCGCTTATTAAACTTTGCATATTCATCAAGCGACAATCGCGGAGCTTTTTGCACTACGGCGCAACGTTTGTCACTTGTTTTCGAGAACCGGCGATTTCAGGTTGAAATTACATTCCACACGGCTGATTCAATATGGCAAGCAAGAAGTAACTTTCCGACAACTTTTTCTATAATTAATATTCTCTATCGGACGCTAAAAGCTTCAGGAAACGGTAATTTGAGGTTAGGGCAACAACATGTTGTATGACCAATTTGATATGACGAATATTACTGTTTTTCCGCAAGTTTTTCGTCGTTTCATTAACCTTAACATTCAAATCCTATCAACGGAATACTTTTCTGAAAGGTTCCATTGCTTTTGCAACTATTTTCGCTGAATTCGGCATTCAAAACATCAACCCCAAATTTTTGCGCTTACCTAATAGATATTCGCATTTTTCGACAGATTTCCGCAGGATTTCCGTCCCGATGCGCGACGAATGCATTATAATTATTACAAGTTATTAATGGTTCCTTTCGTCAGCGGAAGTTTATGAAACACTTCCATAATTGTGACAGCCGTAGGCCAACCGGGTCAATGCCTGTTGTGAACTTTCGCGCGGCACTTGTTCAAGGGAGGGCTCACTGTTTCTCGGCAGCCACCATCTCCAAATGACAACACGCTAATTTTCATGACTCTTAATCCCGTCCTTAGTTTCGCTGCGTTTCATCACGCAACCCGTCTGCTCTGGCTTTACTCAAGCAAAAAGATATGGAATCACAGCGGGAAAACACAACGGCATTTTCGCACGCAGAATTATAAAAGCCGGACCTTTTTATCGGACCTTTTTTCGTAGAGGCTTTGCTACTTCCATTTTGGGTTTCCCAGAATTACACGGAAAATAATTGAACTGGTTCTAGCAACGGTTACTTTTTTCAAATAAACTGTATGGCTGATATCGGTATAAATAAACTGTATACTTTGTATTAGAGAAATCTATTTTTCTAATCAGAGCCAATTTTAGATCAACACATCTAGGAACAAATCTGTTTGGCAGAGTTGTATGCTATGAAAATGTCTATTTTAACGTGGAGGTTTATTTTGTTATACATAATTTTATTCGACGATCAATATTACAAATTTAAATAAACTGTATTCTCATATATGAATTTTCTCGGGTAAACAAGACTGCTGTACTAGATTTAAAATATTTTTTCCAAATGTAAAAAGAAGAAAAAATCCTATGTAGGTTCTTTTGCATGATAGAAAAAATTATGAAAAAAAATGATAGAAGTCGTTATTGAAATGTTTACCTTGCCATTAAAAATCTCAAATTTACTTTCCCTAAACCGCCATCGATTCCTCACTTCGCCACAATAATTGCAACAAACAATTAGCGTAACACAAACTGCACTTTTAATCGATCAAACCCACCTTTTCCATCACATTTGTCAACGTCTCCCATTACTTTCATTAACATTAATGGAACGTACCCAAATTCAGCCAAATTTCGACCAAGACTACCGCCGCAATACATCCGCTCGAATCGCCTCAATCCCCTCGACAAACCGAGGAAAGAAAGGCGCCGAATTACCATCAACGCGTCGTAAAAGCAAAATCGCAACCGCATCCGGCCGCGACTTATCAATTCGTAATCGGAACCGTCTTTTCGATTGCGATCACGCAACCGGCCAACGTGATATCCGAGCCGAAAGAGCGGCCGAACGTAGGATTTATACTCGCCATCGGTTATAACGGCCGGCCGATCCGGCCGCTAATAAATAATGGAAACTCGTTGGTTCTTTCGAGTTTATGAGGAAATTCGGCAATCTGTGCCGCTACGATAGGGGCACTATCTTTCCATAATGATAGCGCAAGAACCGATGAGCACGGACCGTCGTGCATTATCATTACATTTACGCTAGAGCAAGTTCCTACAATCGTTCGTTGCGGATAAACTGCTGCGCCCCGGCGTACAGGGGATCCGCGTCGGAACACACGAGATCCCACTTGCTCGATGCTCGGCCAATTGATTTATTCGAGTCGCTGGCACCGCCCGAATTTCATTCGCAAAATCAGCGACTCGCGACCGCGTCATTGTCCGCGAGTCAAAAATCGCGCCAATTGTGACGATCGCCGCGGCGGATGTGCGAGCGCTGTGTAATTGTAGACAGCTATGTAGGGCAGAGGTCATTTGTGGCTTCGACGATGATGGGGTAGGTGTCGGAAGTCGGCTGTTCGAAATGATGCATGGGCTCTGGCGATGGTCTTGCGGGATTTTTTTGTTATGTAGATTTGCTGGAAAAATCGGTTTGGGGTGAGGGGTGGGAGGTCTTTTGTAGTTTGGTGAATGGACTTGTTTGAAGTATTTGTTTACGGTTGAAATAGTGAATAGTCTAAATGTTGTAATGGTTTGGAGTTTTATGTCAGTTAATGTTTGGGACAAGTTTTGGAAAAATGCGTGGAATTGTAGGTTGGAAACTGAAAACATTGTTAAAAAATAAAATTTTTAAGCATTTTTTTATTTTTAAGGTAGCCCAATATAACGGTATTTTGATACGGGTTGAATTGAAGTGAATCTATGTTTCCAATTTTTTATCTTTAAATTTGACAAGTTTTTTGGTAGATAGTTTTGTGGAAACATTAATTTTTATTAAATAGTACCAAAAATCTTTTGATAGAGGATCTCTTTACATTTTTTATATTAACTTTTTGTGATTAATACCTATTTCTATGACATTTTATATACATTGTACAATTACAATGCTTTGCAGTATCCAACTTTCAAATATGACTACATTTTTTTATTTTACACTTTTAGGGTTTCACTGTAATAAAAAATAACAAAAAATTGAAGAGAAAAGCTATTTAATTATCGGGATATATGAATAAATCACAGCTGAAAATCAATGCTTAGTTTGTTAAAAAATAAATTCTACCCAGAGTTTTATACACTGAAATTGGAATACGATATATCGATTTTTTAACATTAACAAAGTTTGAATTACTCGCACTTACAACAATTATTTCATCGTGAAACAGCATTATTATTCAGTGAAGTTTGTTGTCACATTTTGAGATTTACGATCATTGTATACATTTTCATGATTGTATATAATTGTTTTGATTGTAAATTGTGAACGTTTATACATTGTTTCCGGTTTGAATACTCTAAGCAAAAGTTTGTTGTATATAGAAAAGTTATTCGCGAATTTAATTAAGCCATAAACAAACTCTTTATAAGTTACGTGCTAGATTGATTTAAAGTTAATACTGTATTTATAACAAGGTATTTATAACAACGTATATATTTGTAATTGACTTGTATTATCTGCTGTTATTTATTATACTTACAAATTATTCGGTAATTAAATTAAGACATTGACTACAGTGTACACAATTACCGAAAAAAGAGTTTATTTCGGAATAACCTGTGTATGAACGAAAAAACGATTTAAATAAATACCATTCACTTACTGACAATTGTTTGTAAATAATGCAACGGTTATCCATCCACACAACACGATTAAACATACAGAAATTCCGAATTATTTTATTAACAATTTTTTTCTCTACGTAATATCCCGTATGAAAATTGTTGGAAATTCTCTGGAATCATATCATATCAATAGTCCATTTACATACAAAAATATGCAAAACATGCACTTATACATATATATCGCGTCATATCTTGGTGCGGAGAAACATTTTTATCTGCGTACCATATCGCACTCGAAGAAAAAATGTATTCGCATAGAAATTCAAACTTAATCTTTGACCAGGTTTCTATTTTATCGAGTCCCTCCGGTCACATGACCTCAAACCGCAACTCCGATTCGCAAAAATTAATTTTCCACGCAGCAGTACAAAATATGCTCCCAACGGAAAATGAATTCCAAAAAATAAAACATCGCCAACAAAATCACCGTAACGATTCGCCCTTTGTCTTCATCGCATTCTCCGACATTTGCCTTGCAATACGCGTCCGTAAAAAAGCGTCGCGAATCGCGATTCGCGGACTCGTTTTTACTGCGCTATGTTTCGCCGAATAAGTAAATACGGCTCCATTGTTCCCGATTAATATTCGGGGTCGTAAATATTACGCGTATTCGATGTCTTCGTTAAACAACAAAACAGCCGGTCGAACGAGTTGGCGAACGACGAAAAGCGAGGAAAGAAAAATACACGCGAAAAAGTGCTCGCTCTTGGAGGATTGCGCGTATGTGTGTGTGCGCGCACTTTTATCGAGCGCGCATTTGTTGTCAATTGTGTGCGCGCGACGAAAAAAAGTTTTTAATAAACGAATGGATCGGCGAGCATAAAATTTCATTTTTATTCCGCAATAAAAGGCTACGAATCCCGGCCATGATTTCGCGCAATTCGAAAGTCGTGTTACTTATGCTTACTGGCGCGCGCATTCGGCTAATGCAAGATTGCAGTCGTAAAATCGGCGGACCTCTTAGACAGTCGCCGAAATAATGTAATTGAATTGTATTTCGCGTATGCGCGCGTTTTGCGATAGGCGCGCGTATCGCAAATAACGGTCGCGGCTAAAATATAATGCGGCCATTTTTTGAACCGTCGGCGATCAATTTGCTTCGTTTGATTCGAGTTTCCGAGCGCGACGACAGTGCCCGGTAATTCGAGGATTAACGATCAATTATTCGTGAGGTCAGCTGCGCCGTTTAGAGTTTCATTTGTCAAGATTTATTTTAAAATCAATCATTCCATTTAGTCGATGGCCCTCACGGCTAATGCGAGTTCGTTGCGAGAAAGCGGAAGTCAGTCTTCGGCGAAGAGAGTTGCTATGGACTCGATGTTGTTTTCAATCTCGTTACATTAAGCTCAATTAAAAAGTGAGGGCAGATAAGTGGTTGGAAACTACAATTTCTTTTACATCAATTCCACAATTTGGATTGAAAAACCAAAACTAAATGTGTCAAAGCATTTTTTTTGAGGAATTGATTTAGAAGATTGATTTCGGACAGAAAAAGGGTGAATTTCGAAAATTCCGCCTGAAAGAAATTGTCCATAGTCCGAGCATTACGCTGGGGAGAGAGCGCTAAGTGTAATAACGATTTGGAAATTCCGCAACGAGCCCTTTGCGTTGTGTGCGAGTGTCATCAATTACAGCTAATTGCGCCGACGGAAGTTGAACTTTAAAAAGTGAATTTCTCTTTGAAGCGCACCAATTTGTGCCATTAATATGCAGCATCGTTTAATTGTGCATTGTCGCTTGCCGGGATATCAAAAACAGCGTTGTTTATCAACCGACCGTGCATTTAGAAATCCACAGTTTGTAATTGCCTAGGCATGTTTTATTAATCCCGCAATCAGCCGCGAATCCGCGATCAGTTGGCCTTATTTTATTGTCAGTCAAGAAGTGAAAGGTCAGCGATACCGCGATTAACGTCAGTAACGACAGAAACCATTTTGTTTTCGATGCCCTAATTAGATTTTGCGGAGCCGCACTTTTCCCGCCAAATCCGATCAAATCCTTTGTACCCCGCTTCCAGCCCAGACGGTTCACTCTCTACGAAACGATAAAGCGCGTGAAAATCGAATCACGATTTGACGAATTTGTCAACGCGGACTTCTAAACACACTCTAAGAAATTGTCTGGGTTTGAATGTGTTTTCGTGACAATAATAAGATATATTTTTTCTCACAAATAGTACACTGTAAAAACAAGTGTTTTAATTTCAAACACTTGGGAGTCATTTTTCAAACGTTTAGACGTGTTTAATATAGTC
>JABFPB010005897.1:0-12709 GCA_022817645.1 Ceratoteleas bidentatus
AAATTTCATCAAAATCGGTCGAACAGTTCAGATTTTAGCCAATTTACCAGACGGTCCCCTTAATGTATAATTAGGTTAATACTGTACCAATTTCAAATTTATATCAACTTCTCAGACACAACATCCCAGATCGGTCTACTGAACATTGAAATGTGGTTTACAGAAGGTTAGTTTAATGTTTTCTTCACCGAGAAAACATTAAACTAACCTTCTTGATCGAGATAATGACCGCGTTTTTGTGGACTCTAATAGGAAATTCTGAGCGCTTTGATTGGTTGATCCAATGAAATCAACAAATTAAACCGCTCAGAATTTTCTATTGAACAAAAACAGTACAACCTGTTTTTCTATTCCATTGACTCACTAATTGATTATTTTAATTTTCAATTTCTTTGTGACTTGAAATTTCCGCGAAAATTTCAAGAAATTTCAAAGGATTTCTTGGAAATTTCTAAGAGTTCTAAGAAAATTCTCCGAAGCTTCTGAGAAATTTCTAAAAAGGGTCCGAGAGTTTTTTAGGAAATTGCAAGAAATATTTTTTTTAATCTCATACAAATCGTAGTTGGTTCAACTACGTTTCCAGTTAAATTTAAGGTGATGCTAAAATCACGGAATTAGTGTCTTTTTAATTAATTTAATTATTAGGCCGAGTTTAACCTTGCAAAGAAATCATTCAATTCCTTAATTATGGGAAAATGTAATTCTAGAAACGAATCCATTTGTTATAGTCTGTTTTCGACAATAGTTTGTTTCTCGTGATTTTGTTCACTTCCAAAACGCGAAACAAACTTTTGGCCATAAGCTATTATAAAAATCATGTCTGTTCGTTTTACATAATTCTCCCACAGTGAGGATGTTGAAGTATCTTATCTCAAGTAATAAATCAACTTCTAAACAAAATTAAATAAAAATTCACTAATCTAGTAACTTATGTTTGACAAACCACCTTAAGCAATTACATTTCGTAGTTGAGTCAACTACGGCAGTGTTTATTTCAAAGAAAATTCGGTTTATTAATACAATTCTATTGAACTAATGACTTGTAGTTGCCATCACTGAGTTTTTCGGTGAGTGTGTAAATATTTGTGTACGCCTAAATAATGTATAATACAACTAAATAATGTATACAACTAAATAATAGTTCCATAGTTGATGCTATCTACATACAACATTGGAATTTTCGTATTTCTTGAATTGGAGTAGGTAAATTAGGATGCAATATTTAGTAACTGTACCAAAATTGCGCGCCCTCTTCGTAATTGCAATGAACCACGCTTGGACCTCTCGTTTCAATGATTTCACGTGCGGCGCAGTCCGAATAGCGGCCGATTGTGCCGCGCGAAGGGGCATCGGCAACGCCGGCGAAGTCACGTATGTAAATCTGTATTGTTTTATCAGGCCGATAAAAAGACATCCGTTGTGCCGGCTGCATTACCAGACTGCGTCAGCAGTATATTAGCCCTTTGATTTATATCGGATTGCCTTACAAACCTTACAACATAAGACCTGTACTGTCTTTCTAAAGTAAAGCTCAGTAGTCAATTGTCATGTTTATTATTGGTAAATATTTAATAAAAAGTGGCTTTATTTCAAGCATTTCTTCGAAAAAAATATATATATGTGGATTGGTAAAATAAAAGCAAATTCACAAATCAGTAACCATTTAAAAATGAGTCAATACCCTCGATGAATTAAGTCGTTATTTAATATATAATAACATAAGAATTCATTGATTACGTTTTTCTTCTAACAAATGACGTTTAACATATACATCACGACATATTTGAAAATCTGCAACATTTAACCAGAGTCACCTTTAATAGATTATGTAAAATAAAAAGTACTTCGATTTAACTTGCGCGAACGGAAATTAAACGAAATAATTACCATCACTTATTTTTCAAATCAAAAATGCATTCTCGAAAATGTTGTACGATAATTTTCTACCTGCGATTAATGATCAACGTCGATATCCGGCACGGTAGCAAAAAACGTTTATTGACCGACACAGCAAAAACGGTGGCATTATTGATCGAGGCAATTAAAGACGCGCACGTCATTAATTGTTTGACCGAGTCTTAATTAGGAATCATTAATTCTTCCGTACCTCTACCGATTTGCAAAGCACGATACCCAATTTCAGTCGGCACAAACAAATGCACGCGATCCGTATCGAATCTGGGAGCTGCCGCTCTGCCCTATTATTGTCTGTCATTAACGAAATGCCTCGAATCATTTGAATGGTTCATGATCCGTGAAAAAGTCTCATCGCGCGTCACCGTCACAAAAAAAGAGGATAAACATGCGTGCCGAGATTAACGAGTTAATAGAGAACCTGACTATATATGGAATGTACTACTGTGCATTGATTTAACTTTTAAATCATCATCAATATCGAGTTTTCGCATTTCGCAATCACTGATTAGTGCGTTACTCTCGCTTTTTTCGGTCGATCATTTGTACGACTTCATTGATCAAGCCATCAAATAATTTATATCGCCAAGAAATCGTGATCCGCCAGATAATTTATAAATCATCAACGATCGTCCTATCTTCTGATTCTGATTAATCGTCGAACGAGAAAACATTGACTCAATCGATAAAGAAGTTGCTCCATTTATTTAATTACTTATTTTTGTTGTTTAGGACAAATTATTTGCGACGATTTTTGTACCGTTAAATTGTGAAATGATTAACCATGCATCTTCCCGAGTTATTTCTGAGCTTTATGAATAAGTGCACGCGGCAAAAAGTAAAAGGCACGAAGCTAGACGGAATAGGAAAGAGCGAATCAGAAATTAGATGGAGAGGGTCGAGAGAGGTCAGAGGGTCGCGAGGTCGTAGGTCAGGGGTCACTCGTATGGCGTAGCCCTGACATTCGACCTACTCCTTCCAGACTCTTTGGGTTCCCCTTCTACCTTAAGTTCGCGCCGAACGTATTCTGCCGTAGCCAGTGCGCCGCAGATGCTTCTCCACGCTACAAAAACTTTACGCGCCCAAAATTTAAATTTTCGGTTGCATTCGCGTGTTCAATTGGGATAATTGTGACCGATTGCATAATCGATGTGTGACTTTGTTACGCGAGTGATGATTGTATGTTATTGGCAAAGAAGTGTGTGTTATGAATCTGCTATTGTGAAAGAGATATCACCGGTCTGAAAAATGGGTAATGTATTTTTTCTTCTATTTATGCGCATTACATTTTAAACATGAAGATTCTAAAAAAGGTTACTACACGTGTATCGTTAGTCAGATAAAATATTTGAATCATAATTAATCGTTATTTTTTTAGTTTTTGCATCTCAATAGAATTCTTTCTTTTTTTTAATTGATAACTTGAACGATTTTTGAAGAATTTATGTTGTTAAAAGTAATTATTCTCATTATTATTTAGTGCAATATATATTAGATAAGAATTAAAGCAATTTTTAATTGATAATTGTTCGTTCAGAAGGCGAGATAACAATTGACGATTTGCCAATGTTAAGTGGGAAATATATTAACGACATTTTGCAATTCATTTTGTAAGAAAAATGCATCTCTGCATTGCGTATTTAAAACAATTGCAAAAAGATTGTTACAAAAAGACTGTAATTGCCAAGAGTTACAAAAAATGATTATGTTAGAGTAATTAATAGCAGTTAAAGATTAATGTTTTTATGAATTGTCCAAAAAGTACATGGTCTTATCCACGACCCCGTTGTTCTCAGAGTTCATGGAATTTCGCCGGCCTTCGTCGAACGACCTTTGACATCACGAAGAGAGTTCATCGTCGTAATACTCTCACGACTTGTCGGTGTCAAAGATCGCGGGGTCAGTCACGTGCGAAAAATAAAATATTGATCCTTAAACTGCAGTGTTTTATGCAAAAGTACGCATTTGTTTTGACAGTCATTGTGGAGGTCATAATGAATTATTTTAATTATTTACTTTGAATAATTAGTAAAACGTAACTAAACATATTAAATTACATTAATATTTTACATTTAAAAGCATATTTAATCGTTTCAAATACACTTTTTATTTGAACCTCAAACCATAAAATAGGTGTTTCAATGTAAAATATTAATTTAAATATTAAATGTGCAATAAAACAAAATAAACAATCTCGTCTTACTTAAATCGCATATTACATAAATATTTTCTTATATAATAGTATGTTATAATACGAGGTGATAAACTAATTCCGAACTAGTTTTATAACTATTTTCATAAAGAGAGCAATTAAATTCTTCGCTTTTTAGTGTGAAAGCAGTTATTTCGATGCAGGAAACCATATTTTATGAAATTATGGTTTCGTAGTAAAGATAATTTTTTTCAAATTTGGACGAAAAAAGAAGTAATTGACTATTAAAGTATGTTGGTTATATATTCCCCATAATTCTATTTAGATATTTTTGCCTTATTAGATAGAGCAGTTGCAAAAAAAATTGCGTCATAGTGGTAGAATAGTTCAAATAGGTTGAAATTTCGGTTATAATGGTAGAATAGACCCTAAAGGTGATAAATGTATGCTTTGTTATCATATTCGCGACTGTTAATAGGGAAATATTACGCTAAATGTCACAATACCCTTTTTTCAAAAATTATTTTAACATTGTTAACCCCATTCGATTTCGGATTTCGACCTCTCAAATTAAAGAGAAAGGACCAATTTTCATATATAAAAATAAAAAAATGTTTTTTTAATTTTTTAAAGTTATTGTGATTTGAATTTGAAATTACTTTTTCTCGTTAAAAACATCGACATAATTAAACATTGCAATCTTCCGATAAATTACGTTTTAAATCTTATTATAGGTAACTTATATGTTTACCTTACAAGCCGAAATCGATTAATTTAATTTAATTATTTATAAATTCAGGTACACGTAATAAATTAAAGTGTTGTTAACCTGTTTGTATTATATTTTTAATATTCCAAAAAGCTTAGGAATTTTAGAATGCTCATTGATAAAATAGAATCCGATGTTTGATTTGTAATGGAAGTTGTAGATGTCGCGGCGTGCGGTGAATTTCCCAAAACTTTTTCTAATAAATATATTTGAAAAGTACCGAATTTTACAAAATCACGCATAAAAAATATGAGAAATCGTATAGCAAGCCGTATGTTTTATGAACCATTTTCAAATATACTTACTCAAAAATACTTGAAACTAAAATGTATAAAATAACACAATCCTGCATACCTTAGATAGGAAATCATGTAACAAGTCATATTTTATCTTTTGTTCCAAAACTATTTCACCAGTATACATCGATAGTCCAAAAGTAATGGAAACCGTTTTTTTAAATCTCACAAAAAGTAAATGTAAAAAACATGTTGCCAACCATATTATATAAACCCTTTTGCTCAAAAACTATTCCACCAATAAACATCGATAGTTCAAAATTACTTCAAATCCGTTTTTTATAAAACCCCTCGTATATTTTACAGTTTTACTAATGTAGTATAATTTTACTAAATTCGTTAAGAACATAGCACATTATATAATTGTACAATATAATTTTCTCAGTGGACTTTAACAACCGATGTTAGTTTTGTTAAGTTCAATAGTTTTCCTAGTTTCGTAAGTTTTCTTAGTTTCGCTGTATATTACAAATTGTAAAAACCTAAACAATGTTTAAAAAAATGAATTATCCCGCGAGTCCATTTTGATATTAAAAATGAGATATAAAATATACACAAAAATGGACTCGTAGAATTTTTCAAACCACAGACAGACAAAAGTAAGCAAAATCACCGTTTATAATTTACAAACAAAATAACAAATAATTACAAAGTGTAAAACTTTTTTTTTTAATATTTAGGGGTTACCGTGGCGCCAACTTGTGTTGGAATACTCACATCACAAATATTACAAAAAAAACTAGATACATTATTTACTTAATTTATAAATTGCGAATTGTACTGTCAAGTAAAACACTCGTAGCAATCAAGACACAGTTAGTTGTCGACGCCAAGATTAATATTATAGTTTATCCTGGTCGGTCGCTACGTATGGTATAATTGTATGGGGAGGTGCGAATGACAAATCAATTGATCCACTACTAAAAATTAAAAAGAAAATAATCAAACTGATATAACATAAACCCCTCAAATGCCCTTCTGATATAGTAGATGGATTATATAGAGAATATAAAATAGTCAATGTGAGGCATTTTTTATCGAAAGATCTTTGATTAGGAACTTCCATTCTCTACAAAATGCATACATAGCTCTGAGATAAAGATTAGCCAGATTAAATATAATTCAAATACCAAAAGTACACAAACAAATAGATAGACGAAATAACAGATAAATTAGTTGTACAATTTTTAATTTACTCCCGCAGAAATTAAGAGAACAAAAAAAAGGTTGTGGATCGTAGATATGTCACTACAAACTACGAAAATGTTATTTCATCCAATAAATAACGTATGTCTTTTTAGTTATACATTTTTTTTATTTCCTTTAAATATCGAGATGAAACGCTTACTACTTAAAAACGGAATAGACATACAGGTTTGCGCACGGGCTAATGCCTATAGAGGAGATTTACTATTTAATAAATGTAATAAACGGCCCATAAACAGTTCGTTTTTTATCTCAGACATAGAGGTAAGTTGACTATTCCCTCTTATGTCTGAGTCAAAAATATTAAATTGTCCAACAGAACTACTGTTATGATATGAAATCGCTGCGTAAATGCACGGGATGGGCACGCGAGTGCACGGGTTGGGCACGGGCGTACACGGGATGGGAACGGGAGGGCAATGAATATGCAGGGAGGGCACTGAATGTGCCCTCCCCCGAAAAAATGAAAAATCGCCAAACGCAAAGGCAGCGCGCGCCTCATAATTTAGTGTAGTAAATCTGTAAAGAATTATTTTACACATGTAAATAAATGCTAAATACTAAATATACTCTTTATATTGGACTAAAAATGCACCAGCAGATGCGTTTTTAGTCCAACCTGAGGGGTCGAAGTTTTTTTCGATAAGTTCTGAAAGTTTTGGGGGACTTATCGTTTGTCCTTCTCTGTGCAATGAATTAGAAGGAGATTCACATTTTAGTTTTTACGGTTAGGTGTCGGTATTGCAGTTATTCGGTGTATCACGTCTGACAATGCACATGCGCGGCATTTAGAACCATCAAAATGATTTAGTAAAAACAACCAAATAGATCTGAACAAATGTATTTATTTGATTTAACTCGGATAATTCCCTGCGTGTAACGGGGCATGCTCAATGAAAAAAAAAATTGTATGCGGGCTGCGTCGGGAATTGAATCCGCAACCTACGGAATATGAGACGGACGCTTATCCAGTAGACCATCACACTCGACATATATTAGTTAAAACGAAAAGTACTTAAGAAGTAGTTGAAATATTCTCAATGCTAGTTGGGCAAGTCTACAAGGGCTCTGAGTCTGCCCCATGTCGGCACGCCCACTTGGGCAAAATTATATGGGCCCCGAGCGGGCCCCATGAGGACTCGCCCAGTGGGGCACGTCCTATTTGGTACCCATGTAGAACCAATGTGGGCACATGTTGGGCATTCAGTGGGCCCCATGAAGGATTACTAATAAGAAGCGATTTGGAGCCCTTGAGGGAATGCCCCGTTGGGTACGCCCATGAAAGCCCATCGTGTACCCACATGGGCATACTCACTTGGAACCAATGAGGGTCATTGTTGGCAATCCTTCGAGGGGCCAACGTTGGGCCTACCGGAAACCCATTGTTTATCAACATTGGCTCTCAATGGGCACCCCCTTTCATGCCCTTGTAGTGCCCAAATTGGGGAAAAAATTTGGGCCCATCAACGTCCAAATGTCCTCCCCCAAGGGAGCGCACCCATAAGGGCCCTATATGGGCTCCAGTTGGTTATGCCGGATATTGGGCTTGTCTCACAAAAGCCCATGAGGTACCAAATCTTCAGATGGGGCATGCCCCATGAAATTTCTACAAGGGATCAACCGACATTCGATAGCATGTCACTAATTAAGTAAAAACAACTTTCGCGAGCGGCACCGGCTGTCAATGCATGTTTCGTGTGAACTTGGGGCAACTTAACCTCAAAATATAACTCGCGCTTTTGTCATTGTGCACGGCGCTGTTACCAATCGCTTCTGTAGAATCTACAGGCCGTGGACTGTAGAAACTACAGGCTCAGTTATACTGTAGATACTACAGGAACGTTCTGTTATTCTCACAAGACATTAGTCCTGTATTATCTACATGCTAAATTCCTGTGAAAATTACAGAACCTTTTTTTCCGTGTATATCAGCAGCCATTGATGTAAAAAATGTAAAATAAAAAGCAAAATGGTACAAAAAAAGATCCTAAGATAGTTTTATTATCACTTATTTTTGTAAGAATTATCAATAATTATCAATGTATGAATTATCAATAAAAGCATTTATTTCGAACTAACTAATATTAAAATATAGATGAACATACTTTAAATGTCTGTATTATTTGTTCCCGTTTACGTTTTCGGGCGAAAACGTGTTGTTTTACTTTTTTACTTTACGTATGATTCTTTTACTTTGATATTTCACCGATATTTTTTCACCGATAGTTATTTTGCACGCCAAAACATTCTCCACAAGAGACTCTGTTAATCTTGCAAATCAATTATTTCAATATTTAATCCGGTAAGGGTGTACAATTTTAAACGCTTTTCAAAGTAAAATAGGTAGGTTTTAAGAAAAAGTTCGTCGCATTTAATCAATCGAAAATTAAATTAGTATCTATTTCCCATTTATTTTTCCGAATAAATAAAATGTGTCTGCCAACAAAGATTTGGTCTACAATTAAAGTGTAGATTATCTCAGAAATAATGTCTAGATTATTTCTGAGACACTTTATTTGTGGACCAAGACACCGCAAGGACTTCATGGAGTTTCGTATAAGTGTATCGCATTTCTTCATTCTTTTGTCTGTGCTGATTGTGACCTTACGTGGGTGCGGGCCACGCGTCGCTAATTACGAGCAATCAGGCTAGCTAGTGCGGCGGCGTTATGCAAATCTCATTCCAAAGGGCAAATGTATAGAGCGATTAGAAGATTGGCCGGTTTCATTAGATTGCGACCTGTGACCGATTTCACTCTATTATTATGCTTTGTCGCTAAATTAAAACGCGTTACACAAATTTCACGTCTAAAATAATGTCATAACCAGTTTTTTAATATGAGAATAAGAATCGTATGCAAGTCCTAACCATTATATAACAATAAGAAGACTCAATTTAATACTAAATATTGCATATATTTTATTTCAACTGTAAACACAAAATATTTTCAAATATATTTACTAAAGCACTGAGAAGGCTGTGACTAGTTCAACTTATCTTGTCCGAATTGTCTAGTAACTGGGTAAATACTAGGTAATTTTACTCGACTTGTTTCGTGAACAATTACAGCTAGTTTCACGATCCAGTTATCCATTATAAACTTAAATTATTTGAAATATTTAATTAAATAAAATTAAAAAATGTTATAAGAAAAAGAGTAAATATGTGTAACTCAAGAATATAAAAATGATAGAGTCAACAAGAGGTATGATTCCTCAGGGACAGGATGGAAACACTACACTGAGAAAATGAATTCGTACGAATTAGGTCGTAAAACAGTCAATTCGAAAAATACTGCGAAAAACTCGTAGAACGCTACCGTCACCGTGCGCCGCGCACTGCCGCGCACAATTCACATGTCGCCCGCCAAAACGCGGCGACATGTGATTCTGTTGTGCGTGTAACAACAACTTGTTACACGACAACCGACACCACATTAAGCTAAAGTTCTTAAGGTGACATGTATGAATAAAATTCGTTAAGCTTTACATTTTTTTCATCGTATATTTTACGATATATATCGTAATTTTTGCGATATATATCGCATATTTTACGAACTCGTTTTCTCTGTGTACTAACTTAAATCACGTTTCTAAGTGTCTTAGATTTTAACTTTCCTAGTTATTAGTGAAAAACTGGCACAAGATTGTTTACCGAATTAAAACAGTGTTAAAAATAAACACCTTCTCATTACAGTATCTTTATAATCACGAAATCCATAGTACTGAAACTGAATATCACTCATAAGTAAAACAGAAAATTTAAAATTAATAATCTAAAATCATCGTAAAATAAGATACAGCAAAAAATCTGATATGGACATATTTTTATTCTTTATTGTTCATAGGATGCCTGAAACGAAATTACAAAAATTGAGATGCTTCGATACACGAACGTTGATTTCAAACAGTATTGTAATTCTGGTTTTATCGAGGTAGCCCCTCACGGTTGTCGGTCAGCTCCTCCTTATCCTCCACCACCTCCTTGAGGTCCGCCCACAATATATATGCTCATTCACTGCCCCGCTTTATACTTCTCGCGGACTCCTACACTTGAAAATGTCTGTGCCTCTTTTCGTCGAAGTAATTTCCCTCTCCACCATCGTGGATCTCAAAGGAACCGTAGAACTGTATTCTGAACAGAAAATCCGCTCATTTTGAAACCTTCAGGTTGGGCTTGCAGAATCGAAATAAAGCGACTTTCATTTGATCCGGTTAAACGCCATTCATCGAAGTGGGTCGTAAAAAGGAGCCACAGGTCACACACGAGTGCCTCTTTATAAGATGAGGGAAACACTGCGAAATTTCTCGCACAAACACTTCCGACGCATCGATCATCCAAGCGATCGATTCTAACGACGAGGCATCGCATAATCGCGCGGGGAAAGTTGGTGTATCAAGAGAAACGCTGTTTATACATCGCGCATTAAGCATCGTGGATTTGCAGAAAACGCGCGATAAGTTGCGTGAATGGATAACGGTAGCGTAATGAGCTCAGCGCCGTTTCAATTAAGAAAGTTCAATTCATGTTCCAGTCCTATTTGCAAATAGAGTATGAGATAAAAATTGCCTTTTCGCTGACGTTTTGTCGGAAAAATTTCGAAGAGTTCGAAACAACTAAGTATAATAATTGTCTGATCCAGTGCTAGAATAAATAGACAAATCAATTTCTCGCAGTTCTATCTCTGAATCAACATTTGAATTAAGTTAACTTCTTCGAGGACTTTAAGAGTCTGAAGGACTCTTAAAGTCCTGCTCTTAAAGATCTGCAGGACGGAATTTTCATCAGTCCTGGTTAGATCCATTAACTTAATCTAAATTAATTTAATTCGATTAATTAAAGCACAGCAAGAAAGCAAAGTTTCTGTAGCAACATTTGAATCGCGAAATTTATTCTGAGAATGTGTCGAAAAGACAAAGGCCAATAATTTTGTCTGTCTAACGGATTTTCGCAGGCGCTTTGACGTGAGTCGCAACAAATCGTATGGAAAAGTTTGTATGTAAATGTTGCTGATGCAAATTCGTATCGGCAAAAAATGGGTGAAAAAAGGGGCTTCGCTGGTAAAGAATGTGGAGGAATAGATGGATGGATTAACGAATGGGAGGATGTCTTTTGAGTGCTGCTTCGAATGGGGATGGTCTGAACATGTGGATGCAGCTGGCACCCACCCACGATGTATCTGTTTAGCATGCACGGCCGGATCGACTGTATTTATCTGACAAGGTTAACTAATACAGCTACTTCGCTTACTTAATTAGAAATACGCCGATAAATCAGGAATGCCGAGCGCCCAAATTCGTAAATCAGCAATCATCGAACGGGCATCATTATGATATGCACCAAATCCATTGGATTTTGTGGTTCTGCTGACAATAAGACTTTTGAAATCTGCATGATCCTTGAATTGAGATACATGTCATACATTGGGAAAAATCATCCGAAATGGTACAACTCAAAATATGAGATCAAAATAGGTAAATGTGTAAAAATGGGTAAAACTTTTAATCTACCCAATACAGTTTTATTGAGTAGATTCGAGAAAAACGACTCGAAAAGGAGTTGAATCTACCCAAGCCGAATTTGGATATGGTACAACTCGATTTCGAGTTGGAATAACTCCAATTTAGAGTTGAAACAGCTCTACAGGAAGTTCTGTTAACTTGCGTTAGTAGTTGGTATTAAAGCATTCGCAAATAAATTCCGGCCGTATCATTTTTTATGTGTTATTAATTATTTAGCAAATAATTAATGACAGGTTTAATATTCATCAATAATATAAACCGATTAATAACCAATTAATATAAATAAACAATAAAAAAATTTTACTTGAAGAAATATGAAATATTGGATAATTTTGTTTAAAAAAATTGGAAATTTTAGAGAAATTAACAAATAAAAAATTTTGAAAAAATATAAAATTTAGAAAAAATAAAAATTTGAAAAAATAAAAAAAATTGAAAAATAAAACATTTGTAAAAAAAGAAAAAAAACTTAATAAAAAATTAAAAAAAGAAAAAAATTTGAACAATTAAAAAATTTTGGAAAAATAAAAAACTTTGGAAAAATAACAATTTTTGGAAAAATAAAAAATTTTAAAAAAATAAAAAATGTTGAAAAAATAAAAAATTATGAAAAAAAAATTTTTGAAAAAAATAAAAAAATTTGAAATAAATAAAAAATGTGTTAATTATTTGAAATAAAAAAATGTAAAATTATTTAAAAGTTCTTAACAAATCAAAAACTGTCAAACTTTGTCAATGTGAAACAAGGTCAAATTTTCAAAAAATGTTCAAACCAGGATTAATTTAACCATAATTGTTCGTTTAGTTCGTAAACTGTTCCCTGTCAGGTTCATATATATATATATATATA
>JABFPB010005898.1:0-12709 GCA_022817645.1 Ceratoteleas bidentatus
AATTGTACCTTAAACTAGATGAAATTCCCTGGAGCTTATACCGACTTCTGGTAAAAAATGTTAAAAATTGGCAAAATGGGGGTCATTTGAAAAAAATTGAATTTTATTGAATTTTAAAAATGATTTTTAACATTTTTTTAACATTTCCAGTGGGACACCATTGTAGTTGCGCTGGAGATACGAACTTGAAACAATTTGTAAATTATCTCGAAATGTTAAAAATGTTGCAAAAGTCCGGGGATTCACATCTTCCTTCCTTTTCGAGAAATAAAATGTTAAAGAAACAATTTTTTTGGCGCCAAATAAGTAAATGCTCCCTTAAGAAAGCCAGTTAACCCTTCGGGACGCGCGCCGCAAGAATCGCACGAGCGCGCGCGTCGTGTACTTTGTACACGGCGCAGTTTCTTGATCGTTTTTCTAGATTTTTACACGATTCTTTTCTTGCAGCGTTAATAAATCTGTTACTATAAATGAGTAAAAAATTAATAATTTTATGTTTATAGCGAGATTGAGTTTTTACGAATTTTCGGCTTTATCACTTACAACAGGGTTCTTCTGCCCGAACTTTTTTGATGATCCTGACTCAATAGACCCAAAACTAAATGCCAACCATCTATTTTGGAGAGGGATAAGTGTTTCAAATATGGATAACTAGTAGACTGATATAGCGACATAGTTTTTCGAAATTTCGGCTTAGCACTCACAGAGTGACTTCCCGTGTTCGGGATTCGTAACAATTCCTAATAAAGAAAAATAATTACGAAATTTGAAACACGATATTTCGCAATAGAATTACGAAATTTTGTAAATAAATTTATTGACAGCAAAAAAATTTTACCCGGAACAGGAATCGAACACGGAATAACAACTTGACACTGGGAAAGTCGAGTTGTGTTTCTGAGTGTAAACAATGTCAATGTAATAACAATGCAGTACTTATAAGAATGCTTGAATTCGTATAATTATTACGAAATATTACGAAATTCCCTAATAGAATTGAGAAATAACGCAATATAATTTTTAGTTACAAAATGTCGTAATGGTATAACGTTAGATTATACAGTATTTATTCTTATATTTCCGAAGACTTGTCCGCTAACCACTTGACTATCATACATTCTTACAAACACTGAATTACAACATTGTTTACACTCAGAAACATAACTCGACTTTCCTAGTGTCAATAGAGTTGTTATTCAGTATGCATAAGGACGCTTGATGACCGAATGGTGAGCGGACAAGTCTTCGGAAACATGAGATTTCGAGTTCGATTCCTGTTCCGGGAAATTGTTTTTTCTGTTAATAAATTTACTAGATAAATTTACTCTGGTTAGTCATATCCTTTATTCCTAACCAGAGTTGAGAAATAACTGCACTGAGAAAAAAACTATCATATTAACTGAATTTTACCTTTTAAAATAGCTTCCCTCGTGGATCTGCGGAAACCCAAAACGAACCGTTCGTTTTCGGTTCGTTCTAGGCAAAAAAAAACCGAAAAGAAACCGTAGCCAAATTCACGTCAGGCGCTGGGAAAACATGACACTTAACCGCAATTCACTTGTAACAACCGCTAAACTGCAAAACTGGAAATAAAAGAAACATAACCTTATGTACATAATGCAACAATTTGGCGCGTGACATTCAAATACAGAATTTGATGAAAATGAAAGAATAGAAAAAGTTTAAAGTATTCTCAATACAAATGTTTAACAGGGATTCAAACTTCTCAAATTTTTCAGATTTTTCAAAATTTTCAAATCAGAAAAAGAATCAGAATCAGAAATTTCAAATCTGAAATATGAAATCTCAAATTTGAACTCTGATATCTCGAATTTTAAATCTGAAATGTAAAATCGCAAATCTAGTTCCTCAATTCTCCAATCACGAATTTCGAATCTTGAATCCCTCCCAACTTGAACATTTTTTTAAATTACAATAATCTGATAATTTGAAAATTTTGAAAATTAAAAAAAAATTTTTAATTGAAAAATGTTGAACAGTTGAAAATTTTGGAAAATTATAAAACAATTTTAAAAATTGAAAAATTTTGAAAATTTGAAAAAATTTGAAAATAAAAAAATAGAAAATTAAAAAAATTTTGAAAACTTGAATAATTTTTAAAATGTAAAATTTGAACGTACTCACAGAAATAAAAAGTATAAAATTGTTTTATATTCAGAATAAACTTTTATTTACATATGTCAGTTTCTAGTTCGGTCATGGTTTGTAATAATATGTCGAAATATTACAAATTCATATTTTTAAGATAAAAAGAATGTTTAATTAAAAGGAGTTAAATTAGTTTTACTAATGACTATTCATTCATTTTATTTAAATACCTTGTAATTACAATAAGAAAATACACTTATAGTTTATAAAATGTACATTTCGTATGCAAATGCTTAAACATGCTTTTCCTTGATTAGTCAAATTCCCAAACGTTTGGCATTGAGGTAACGCGGGTTCCTCCTGTTGTTTGTGAAAAAACTGCTGGAGCAAAGATTCTGGAGCATTCAATAAAACTATATTGTCGGATAAGAAATGCATTTTTTATGTGACTTGTAAAAAGTGCACCTCTGTCATTTTGAAGAAGTCTAATTATAATTCCTGAATGTCTCCTCCCGCCAGAAACAAATGTGATAATCTTGGAAATTCTTCCAAATTTGCCTTCATCGTAACAGATATACGAATTACAAAATTTCGTTTTATATTCAGAATTAAAAACACGATATTCTACGCCATTACTGTAAACTTTCTGAAACACTTCTACTTCATTGACGTCTTGAAAACCCGCAGCTTTCAGGATATTTGCTCCATCTATAGTCAGCATGGTTGGTGTCGCAGAACCAATACCAATAAATGAATCTGTTCGATGACCGATACGCTTTTGAAATAAACGTTGTAAAAAGTTTAGTGTTTCAACAGCTAATGTTTCATCACTCATTGCCTTTTCAACATATTTTTTCATTAGAAATCTGTACACAATTTGAAGTTGCCTTCCGTTTGAACTAGTTATACTTTTAACAATATTGTGGTTCCAAGCCTCAAACGGGAATGCCGAATGTGCCCACAATGGGCCCCAGTTAAAAACAGTATCTACTAAATGAGCTTGCAGCAAATGTTGATTGAAGGTCATGTGGATTGTCGTGAAAATACGTTGAAAGTCGATACTGAACTGATTCAGTTTGGTCCTACACGTATCAAGTTCTTGTAAGGTGATGGATTTTTGATTTAAAATATAAACAGCTTCGCATAGAAGGGCTAAGATTTTTAGAATATTTGTAGGTACTATATTTTCTAGACATATTAACGCATAGTATAATAACCAATTCCGCCACTCCGATGCCTTCCACTGGCTCCATTTTTTAATACTTCTAGGCTTGCGTGAAATGCAATTTGGTGGTTTTATACTCAAAAGTCGCTTATCAATCCTTGCCAAATTCTCCTTTGTTCCATAAACATTTGATTTTGAGAACAGAAGCAGTTTCGTAATTTGTTCACCAATTCCACAGTAAACGTTATGCATGCTCTCTACTATTACTCCGGAACTCAAATCGAGATTGTAAAACCCAGTCAAGAATGACGGTCCTTTAATACCACGGCAAACTGTGTTAGATGTGAATGCCTCCTTCATGTCGTTACGCATCTCGGTATTTGTTCTTAGGATAATGTTGTTCGAATAGGGATAGACTCGATGCAAAGGATTTTTTGTGATCTTATTGTCTCCAGGATGATAACACATCGTGCATGAACTCTCGCCATTCGGTTGCAACATGTTTAAAATATCGGGACGAGCTTTAGAATCAACACTACAAATAGGAGCGATGAATTTGCCCGTCCTGTCCTCACCATTGGATGTTGTCCATTTTATACCAATATCGTGTAAATGTTTTAATTCAGTTACCAATGGTTTGCAAAATTCGTTCATGATGGGGTGTTGAGAATCGACCCAAACACCAGCCAAAATTATGTGTTTTTGCCGAAGAAATGGTGGCAATTCGTTAAGTTGTAATAGTATTGGCCAAGCGCTAGTATTTTCCGATTTAGCAACTTTACATCCGTCTGTGTTGAAAATGAACGAGTAATTTTGAGGATTATGAAGGAATCTTCCGGGTTCACATAATTTCTTGTATTCATGGCCATCAAATACATCCTCTATTGCTGCTTCATTTAATTTTTGCCTAGTGAAACGATAATTTAGTAATTCAGCTATTCCAGGAATTTGAAACATATGTTCTAATTGTGGCTGAATTTTAACTTGCAAGAAATATGATGCTGTAGAATTATCCTTTCTAGGTCCGTAAATCCCACAAGTGCATGCTTTAATTATGTCATTTTCACTTCCGATGAAACTTAAACAATGTCTGCAGTACATGTGCCGTACCATACATGAATCGTCTTTACAAAGTATTTTCCAAAGTTCTGTTTTTGTAGTTGGTAAATCGCTTTCTATCAACATCGCTTTCTGCCATTGTAGTATAATTATAATTGTCTCGTACTCCAATCTTCGTCGTACACCCATTGCTAAAACAGCAGTCAGAAAATCTCTCGAGGTTAAGTGCTCTTTAGCTATTAAAGGTAAAATTAAATCACGCATTTCCATGTCTATAAATGGTCTATTTTCTTCTTCATTGTCTATTTGCCCATCAGAACCGTCACTTTGATTGTCAGGCTGAATTTCATTTACTTCATTGTTTTCATGTAATAATCCATCAAATTCGTCTCTTTCTTCTTCACTAAGTCCAGAATTTACTTCTCTATCGCCATCTTCACAATTTCTGTTACACGTTTCGTCAATTTCCTGTTCATTCCTGTGACTTTCGTTCTCTTCAAGAAATTCTGCCATGTCATCTTGAACGTTGAATAATTGGTCACCATCCATTCCTTGTACATCATCATTCCAAGTGTTTTCTTCTCGTACCCACTCATCCCAATTGTGTTCTCCAGTTTCTTGCATCACGTCATCCCAAGTGTATTCTGCGATTCCCTCATTATATTGTTGAAATATTCCTCTGCAAAAATTGAGAAGAAAACAAATTGAGTATTTACTAACATTTTACATTTTGTAAATTAAATTATTATGCTTAATTAACCCTCTATCAGGGAATGCCTATCCCCTCCACTCATGTGAATTTCGCGCCATTCAATTTAGAGGTTATGTTTGCCTCGAACCACCGAATGAAGACATTAGTTCATGCGACGCGCGCAACATTTTACACACACTTGTAAAGGTCAACCCCCTCTCCTTTCACAACGTTACGGTTTCGTTCGCTTTCCCGGATAGAGAGTTAAAATTAATTATGTTTCATTCCCCCATGAAATGTCTTTAACCCTTTAAAGTCCTTATGGGTCCAATGGACCCGAACAACAATTTAAATCTGAACTTTGTTCTGTAAATACGCGCTCATTTTTTCACTTGTTCTTACATGATCGTATTCCTTATACTTTAACAAATAAAAACGTATGAAAAAAAATTATTCAGCACACGCTTTGATCCATTAGATTCATAAATGCTAAAATGGTTGGGCACGAGACAACGAAGTGCGTCCACTTGTGTCCGACCGGGGACCTTCTCGCGGTGTGCCTGTTTAAACAAACTCCCGGCGGATACTTCACGACCACCAGAAGTCCAGCGGCGGTATACGCGCGGGAAACCCTCCCTAAAACCTTTCACGTGTCCCCCAACTCCTTTTCCTTTCCCAATTCCCCTCCATTTTGTTTCCCGTCATTTCCGTTGCTGCACGTGGCGCACAAACCTAACCCCTTAAAAACTTGAAAATTTTTACCCCCCTACCTGCTAATGGGCATTTTAGGTCTTGTTACCCGGTCCCAAAAATAAGAAGTGGAAGTGGAAGTGGCTAAAATGGTTGAAAAAGCTAGGGACTTTAAAGGGTTAATGTTCAAATCGAAATCTTTGCTTTACCTGTTTCTGCTATATGCTTAAATCCCCATTAGTAAAAAATATGAAATAATATTTTAAAATATTTTTCAAATCCATTAATATTTATTTAATATTGTTGGAATGTGATATGTCCGGCTAAAATAATATTATTGTAATATTTATTTTATATTTATATAATATTTTTATAATATTACTTTAATACTTAAAAAATGAGCTATACTTCCAGAACTCTTTCAAAAGTTGTATACACTCAAACAATAGTGGTACTCTAATTAACTTAAACTATATTATATTATAATTTTTTAACGAGTATTAAAGGTGTAACGACTTTGGCCGAGTGGTTATGCTTTCGGACTTCTGCATCAAAGAACGCTGGTTCAAATCCCCGCTATGGCTGTGAAGTTTTTTCAACTTATTGATTGAACAACCTTTGTCAACATGTCATTGCAATTTATTAAAATAATTAAACAACATTTTTTGGGGTATTAATGTAGTATTATACAAAATATGATTAAAATGTTCTACAATTATTATAGATATATCAAAAAAATTTTACAATAACATTTTAGCCGTACATATAACGTTCCTACAATATTATTATAATATTATTGAACATTAAAAAATGTTTTAGAAATATTTTTAAAAATATTTTAAATATATTTTTTAAATAATCCTATACTATTGTAAAAATATAATTCGCTGATAGGAATGTCATTGAATTTATATAATGAAGACCGCGGAAAAAAACACTTTTTTAAGAAACATTAATTATTAGTCCCACTTAAATGTTGAGGCAACAAATTATCTACTTTATAATTTGTTGTTCTTATTTTGTTTATTTGCATAATTAGTGAATTAATTAATTGAAGAAATGGCGTTCGTAACTAGCGTAATAACTTTGAAGTATGATTATTTAAGGTATTTGCATCGTAAAATCAAAATCATCAGAACCTAAATTTTCATGAAGCTCCACTAGCTGGTTTAGGAGATATCAGGTGTCAATGGAAAAATCCGTATATATAGATATGCGCAGAAAAAATAGTCCTCTAATCGCCACAGTATTTACGTTTGTGAGTATCGCAGGTCTTACAACTGTGTAACTAACATTTCTGGGGTGCTATTCACGAAGACTTATACAGATTCTTATTTCAAGTAAGAACGTTTCTGAACGTAGTGTTTTGGTATTCTATATATAGATGTGTTCAGAATAAGTCTTACTCGATGTAATAGTCTGTAAGAGTCGTTTATGAATCAAACCCCTGGCCTGTAACTCTTACATTTCACGCCTGTGGGATTCACAGTCGCAAGCCCTCCTGTCAACCTACACTTGTAGTATTCACAGGCGTAGGCCTGGAGGACCCGGTCTCTGGTTTTCTGGTCTGTGATACTAACATGCCTGGGTTTGTGTGATCCTTAGGAATAGTCTGTGAGACTCACGGGGGCAAACAACAGATTACTAATACAATTTTTGGACTAATCATGATTCGGACTAATATTTTTTGGACCGATCCATAATTGGACCTTCACATTTGGACATTTAAAATTGGGCTCGTTAAAACTGTACCGTTCATTTCTGGACCATTCACTTCTGGACCACTAAAAATTGGACATTTAAAATTAGACTCGTTAAAACTGGACCATTTACTTCTGTATCATTCACTTTTGGACCGCTAAAATTGGTCATTTAAAATTAGACTCGTTAAAACTGGACCTTTCACTTCTGGACCATTAACTTCTGGACCGGTAAAAACTGGTCTTCTGATAAAGCTCTATTTAACATTTTTAGACCTACTCAATTTTGGACTATATCTTACAAAATTTTATTGTTGCCACAGATGTTAACAATCAAATTTTAGTTCAGTTAAGTCAAAAAAAAGTGTAATAAAGAATTTTAAATTGAGCTTTACCAGAAGACCTGTTTTTACTGGCCTAAAAGTGAATGGTCCAGAAGTGAACGGTGCAATTTTAACGAGCCCAATTTTGAGTGGTCCAGAAGTGAATAGTCCAATTTTAACGAGCCCAATTTTAAATGTCCAATTGTGAATAGTCCAGAAGTGATCGGTCCAATTTTAACGAGCCCAATTTTAAATGTCCAATTGTGAATAGTCCAGAAGTGAACGGTCCAATTTTAACGAGCCCAATTTTAAATGATCAATTTTTAGTGGTCCAGAAGTAAATGGTCCGGAAGTGAACTGTACAGTTTTAACGAGTCTAATTTTAAATGACCAATTTTAGTGGTCCAAAAGTGAATGGTCCAGAAGTGAACGATACAATTTTAACGAAGCCCATTTTTAAATGTCCAATTTTGTGTGGTCCAGAAGTAAACGGTCCGGTTTTAACGAGTCGCATTTTAAATGTCCAATTTTTAGTGGTCCAGAAATGAATGGTCCAGTTTTAACGAGTCTAATTTTAACTTTCCAATTTTAGGGGCCCTGAAGTTAATGGTCCAGAATTGAACGGGCCAATTTTAACGAGTCTAATTTTAAATGTCCAATTGTGAGTGGTCCAGCAGTGAATGGTCCAGAAATGAACGGTACAGTTTTAACGAGTCCAATATTAAATGTCCATCTGTGAGTGGTCCAGAAGCGAATTGTCCAGAAGTGAACGGTCCAGTTTTAACGAGCCCAATTTTAAATGTCTAATTGTGAATAGTCCAGAAGTGAATGGTCCGGAAATGAATGATCTAGTTTTAACGAGTCTAATTTTAAATGACCAATTTTTAGTGGTCGAGATGTGAATGGTGCAGCAGTGAAGGGTCCAGTTTTGACGAGTCCAATTTTAAATGTCCATGTGTGAATGGTCCAACTATGGATCTGTCCAAAAAAAATTATTCCGAATCATGATTAATTCAAAAATTATATTAGTAATCCGTTGTTTGCAGACGATTGGTTAATGTTAATGCTATTACGATTGGTTAATGCTATTATTAAATAATATACAATTGTTTACATACATATTAAATATTGTGAAAAAATTATTCTGTATTATACATAGTAAACTTAAGCATACTTATCTTGAATTAGAGCACGAAAAACAAAAAAATATTTATAATTTATTCATACAAAGAAAAAATAATATATTTTGAAAAAAATTCTTATTTACGACAGAATAAACAATAAAAAAATATACGTATATGGTAGAAAAAGCTTACAACTGAAGAAAGTACCCAAATGTACAATAAAATTTTGTAATTATTTAACTATTACAAAATAAAAAAAAATTATATATGAATATTTCTCTAGGCACCCAAAATTTACAGCCCTTCAGGATGCAAATACCTTAAACGCTCGCCGTAGAGTAAAAATACTTATGTCATACAAAGCTCGTATTTTTATTTCTTATTACATGTTACGGTAATCTCTTTTTTTAATGCGTTATTGGCTTCTTTTTAAACATTAGTGGTTTTCTGGATTCTTCTGGGACTCCCTATCTCCTCACATTGTGAGTGAGCTTTTCAAAATTGTTCACCGTAAATGAGAAATAATATCGAATAATAATTATAAAAAAAAGATATTTAAAATTAAAAAAACATTTTTTATATTTCCAAACATTTTTTATGTTTTCAAGACGTTGATCAGTAATTAATGATCGGTTTCAACTTGTTTGAACTGTCTGAATGTTATCACTTTTCAGAGGTGAAACTTCGGTGGGGGATTCAGAGGTTAAACTTCGGTGGGGGGTTCAGAAGCGCAACTTTTAGAATAAAAAAAGATTTACCAATTTACAAAAACAATTTACCAATGTTTTGAAACATTTTCAAATTGTTAAACTATTTTACAACTTTTGAGAAATTTTGAATTTTTTGAAATATTTGTTGAAAAAAATGGAGAAAAACATAGGGGATCCCTAATTTTCCGTACATAAAAAATTTTTGTACCTTCCGACACTGCTTCCCGCCGAAAATATTTTAGCGGTTTCAGACAACTCCCTGACAGCCAGCATATATATAAATGATTTACATAAATTTTAGTTAAATGTAACTCAGCATTGTCCAACTACATTTACATAAATTGTATTCAAAAATCGTATAAATGTAGGGATTCGGTAAATGAAGAGTGCTCGTGAGTTAAATAAAATAACAATGAACTATATTTACTTCCACTTTTACAACTGAAACTGCGACACGTCTGTCTACACTGAAATCGTCGTGAGGAATGCGCGCTAAAATAACGCGCGCGAACTCGCCCCCTTCGCGCACACCGTAGCGCCCTCTAGTCGATTGGCGGGAAACCCAAAAATTCGTCCTGCGATCCCCACATAAATAATATTTACATAATATTTACATAATATTTACATAATTTATATGTGATTGAAAAAGATATATGATTTATAAATCTTGAAAAAACACAGTAAAAGTTTATGACTCCATTTGGTTTTCGAACTTAGAAATTTGTATGTAATGTGATTTATGTAAATTTTAATGCAAATGGCTGAGTTACCTTTACTTAAATATTATGTAAATCATTTACACAATGTTTACACAAAATTTACATAAAGCTGGCTATCAGGGCTTATTTTTGAAGATCATTTTCCTGGTGACGAATTCAGTAATTCCGCAAATCTAAAAATTTTCATAGGACAACAATCAAGTCCAAAGTGACCGATTGAAAAACTGTATGCACTTTCCGAAATTGTTTCCCGCTGAGAATATTTTATCGTTTTCGGATTATTGTTTTTCCCAGATTATTTTCCCGGTGGCGAATTCAGCAATTCCCAAATCTAAAAAATTGATAGGATAACAGTCAAGCACAAAGTGACCGATTGGAGACTGTTTGCACTTTTCAAAATAGTTTCCCACCAAGAATATTTCAGCGATTTCGGATTATTTTACCATTAGCGAATCCGGGGGATGGGTCCGTGATCCCGAATTTACATGCGTCGAATGACATATGGCGCCGAAAATACATTATCCGAATCAATATGCCCCTGCTCATAGAATAACACTTAAAGGAAACGGTTTTTGTGCGTAATAGTTATTTGGTCTTACTATATTATTGACTAATTATCCATTGAAACTGAATAAACATCATATGCAGCGGAAGCTGCTTGATAGAATATATAATACAAGATGATGTTATAGGAGCTTATGCAAAAATATTCGCTTATCCATTGGTGTTTATAATATTTTAAGAATGGATATTCCAGGATTTAGGTTTGCAAAACTCGCATTCAGTGTATCGATTTTTAAAAGATTATAATGAAAACATCAATACTTATAAAAAGCTGAAATCTTCAAACTGTCGAGTTTTTATTAAAATCACCAAAATCAATTCAAATCTTTGTTAATAGTGTCTTCCTGTACCCCCTCTGTTTGACTGCGAAACTTCCAAGTGAATTTGTTGCGGTAAATTGTGGTAAATAAAGGGAATGAAATTAATATATGAATGTATCATATATGATACAATAGGGGATTAAGACCGATTGAAAAACTTTTGTTGTACAACGTCAAATTATTATCATATTATTAATACAAATAACTTAATACCTTTCATCCTGCTGAATTCTTCTGCCATCACTGCAAGATACATTGGCTGCAATAATATTCTGTTGAAAATATGTTTACATTAGTTAGTAATAACAACAAATTTATTCTTCGGTTTTAGTGTTTTACGTTAGTTATTAATTATATTTTTATACAAAGAAAGTGAGGTACATAAATTTGTGAAAATAGTTTTCCACACAATACCCTGATAAAAATAAACATATATTTCCAATATATTTCTAATATATTTCCAATATATTTCCAATATATTGTCAATATATAAGCTAAAGTCGGTCACTTAACGTAAAGTATAGCATTTAAAATACTGAACTCACAATATATTGAACTTACAGTCCATATATTGGCAATATATTGGCAACATATTGTACATATAGTCCATATATTGGCAATACATTGCAATTACATCCATTAAATTAACCATATATTGGCAATATATTGGAAATATATTTGAAATATATTGGAAATATACTGGAAATATATTGGTAATATATTGGCAATATATGTACATATATTGCCAATATATGTTTACTATATTTGAAATATATGTTTGCTGTATGTTTCGTTTTACCAGGGTAATACAAAAAATCAATTAAATGAAGACTATCCGACAAAAAAGTATTAACTGTAGCCATAATTTTTTTATTCTTAAGGTATTTGCATCGTGAAGTGTCGTAAATTTGGGGTGCCAAGATAAATATTCATATATTATACTTAAATAATTACAAAAATTTATTGTATATTTGGGTATTTCCTTCGGTATAAGCTTTTTCGACCTCATACATATATTTTTTAATGTTAATTCTGCTATAAATAAGTAAATAATTATATTTTTCAAAATGTATTTTTCTTTGTATGAATAAATTATAAATCCTTTTTTTGTTTTTCGTGTTCCAATTCAATTTAAATATTTTTAAGTTTACTATGTGTCATGCAGAATATTTTTTGCACATTTTTTTAACATTTACGTAAACAATTGATTTAATTTACTAATAGTGCATTAACCAATCGTCAGATTTTGTTTAAAAACTATAAAAGCATTCTTTATGTTGGTCTTATTAAGTACAAAAATTTTCATCAATCTTCACTAGCTGGTTACGGAGATATTTGATATCAAAATTTCATTAAAATACACGGTTAGTATATCTATATATACGGATTTTTCCAACTTTGACACCGGATATCTCCTAAACCAGCTAGTGGAGCATCATGAAAATTTGGGTATTTAAAGTACACGATATGAACAATGTTTCATCAAAATTTGATCGAATTCTGACGATTTTGATTTCACTATGCAAATACCTTAA
>JABFPB010005899.1:0-12705 GCA_022817645.1 Ceratoteleas bidentatus
ATTAAAGTACATGATATGAACAATGTTTCATCAAAATTTGATCGAAGTCTGACGATTTTGATTTCACTATGCAAATACCTTAATTTGTATCCAAACAAATATACAAATTTGAGGTAACTAACCATTTTTCTGGCTGTACCCATCAAAGCACACTCCCGCCAAAAGCAATCGCCGCGGGCCACTCTCATTTACGTAATGCACCTGCAAACAATGCCGTCTGGCGCCGATTCGCGCATCGCCGCGCGAGAAACGCTTAATTACGACGCGCCATGACGAAATCGCGCAAAAAAGCACCGGAAGGCAATAAAAAATCGGCGCGAAAACAAAATCAGCGCAAACGCTGAAAGGCGGCGCGTTTCCGCGGATTCGGCCAAATGAATGCACAAAATTTTTCGTCTCTGTCGACAACTCAATGCCGCGGCTCGACTTGCTCTTCCGATTTTTCGCCCGACTTTTTGTTCCGTAGGCGCTTCCGGGCTTTTCGGCCCTTTCGCGCAAAATCGATAATCATCGGGGAAAACTTTTTGTCCGATTGTTTGCAATTTCGGGACGCGGCACAATTCACTTTTCCCCGAGTGGCGTGACGTAACGGGGCTCTCGGGGGAAAAAGGTATCTCGATGGAGAGCGGCAGTTTGTTGGCGCGGTATCAAGTGATTTTTTTCTTCGCCCGCTCTGAGGCATTTTTCAGCCGGATGGAAGTATCTTTCAAGAGCTTGTAACAGTTGATAGAATGTGGTTCGCGAACGTATAGAATCTGATCTTCGGTCGACGTTTCTTAACTGGATGATGGCGCGGAATGTAAATGAAATGGGTTAATATGAATGGAAAATGGGAAATTGGGAGGTGGATTTGTTTGGGCGGAAGGGAAATGATGTATGATCAGTTCGGGTTTCGTTTTGAAATTGATTTTATAATAAAGGCTTTATGACAAAAAATTCTGAATTATCTGAATATCTTGAGGAAGTTCTATCACAACAAATTTCACAAGAGATGAAAATTGGAAATCTTGTGAAAATGTCTGAAATGTTAGAAAAGTTCTTATCAACGCTGAAAAAATGAGAAACAGTAAATTCGTACAAATAGCAGTCGAACCAACAAGAAAAAAACGGTTTCACCTTCTTAAACAAAATGTTAATCTTCTCTGAAGGTCATGCGATTTTCCACCTCGTTTTTGCCTCGATCAAATAGAAACATCTGAAGAAAATCGTGTTTTGAAAAAAAGTCGAGAAAATGAACTTTGTATTTACCGTGCGCGAAGCTCGCGAGCGCTTTGAAGAGTTTCTTGTTGCGCGGTAACTGTTATGAAGCTTATAACTGTGTACAACATGCATTCATTGCATACGGGGAAAAAGGCGAAGGAAAAGTCGAAAGAAAAAAGAGTCGGCGGATCGATAATAGTGCAACGTCCGAGAGGAGAAAATCTCGTTTTTTTATCCCCATCTTTCTCCATCGCGCCACCACTCGATATCCGCGTTAAGCGCGTGGAATTGCTATTTTTCTCCGCTTCCCGTCATTTACACTTGACGCTTTTTCCACCTTTACCAATGAAAATAAATGTTGCCCTGTCGGTGATGTAATCAAAATGTTACGTGATTTTTATCATGGGATGCAATCGAGAAGATAAGGGGTTGGAAAAATCTATTCGAAGGAAACGAAAAAAACATTTTTTTCATCGATAAATTCATTTGTTTAGATTAAATTGAACGTGAATTATTAGCAAAGGAATTGGTTTGTTGATGAGAAGATGGAAAACGTTTGACTGTAATTGATAATTGATGATTAATTTGCGGTTTGGATTTTTTGTGAATTAATAAAATGGTCGGTGGACGATTTCTGAAGTAATTAACGGTGTAATGGATTTTATAGTGGCAGGTATTGATCTAGTCATTTACATTGCGGAGTATATCGTAATTAAAACGTGCCGCATTACTCGTTAACAACGTTCCGAATGTCGCAATTAAGTGTGTCGTCACAATGATCTTGACTGACCCTATTGTTTGAAAAATGGTAAAAATATCGTTGAGGGTCTCTCGCGAAGAAAGATCTTTTCGGGGTGGTGGTTAATTTGAATACTGACACAATTATTTCTGTTTACTACCATACTTTTTGTTGTTAGCGTGGCATTAATTTCTTCTTTACTTTGATTAAATTTAAGTTTATTTGAAGCATTTTTCTTTTTAAATGTTTGTCTAATATTTAATTTCCATTTCACAATGAATGTTTGCAATTTAACTAAAACTATTGTTACCTGCTAATTTAGGATGAAATTCTTTGATTACAAACACATTTCATTTTCGACGTTTTCACTCGAACTTAGATTAAACAATTTTTCGATTTCGAACTTAGATTAAACAATTTTTCATTCCACACAATAATGTGGAGTAACAATTCCAAAATTGCTATCTTTTAAATTCCAAAAAAATTTTTTTTAATGCTCTAAATACAGCGTTGTACTCAAATTCAATTTTCTTATTCTAAATCTATATAACTTCCTTACTATAACTCAATTTTCTCATTCCAAACCCATCAGTCTTCATACTTTTCCCTTAACTTCAACTCAGAACTAACTGTCTCAAGTCCCGACCAAATGTTTTCGCAAATTTAACACATTTAAAATTATTTGACACAAACCCGCGCTCGTTTTTCGATGTTTCGATTCCGTCCTCTTTTTCGCAGATCGCCTTCTTTTTTCGTCTCCCGGCTTGACATTAACGATCCCGCGTCACGCAGAATCCCGACCAACTTGTTCCGCCGCTCGGAGCCACCGTAATTAGCATATAAAACTCGCGCCGAACTGTTATCAGCCGCAATAAGCGGCATTGACAATAGGCGTCTGCTCCTCTCGTCGCGATACGTGGATAATGAGATGCCGTATTTCCGTCTTCCTCTCCCCCCTCGCGGCTCCCATTTGTTGACCCCGAGCGATTCTATAATTACGCCGGAGGCGGCAATCAAATCTTCTCTTCCTCGGAAAATCTAGTCGACGTTGCGCGCAACAGCCCGTTCATTTATTCCAAGGACCAATGACTTCACCTTCCAATAAGAATGTCGCCTTTTGTTGGCGACCAGTAAACTGGTTAATCGGCAAGTTTGCGCGGCCGCGACGCGGATCAATGAGTGCGCCGGGAAAAGGTTTTCGCGCGAAATGCCCGCGGATAACTCAATCTCGAAGGATTTGCGAGTCAATTCTGCGTTATTTCCGTTACAGCGAAACGGTTCGCCGGCGGTTCATTTCGATTAATTCGGTTTGAATGAATGTCAGGTGTGAAGGAGTTGAAAAGAGGAGGGGGAAAGTTTTGTTAAAAAATAATTATTAGGAACCAAGAGGATTCACCTGTTTAGACTTATGCGATATTTCACATATCTATATTAAAAGTTTGTCAGAAATGCTAGTTTTGGTTGTAATACACAAAAAAGTGAGGATTCAGTTTTCTGTAAACGTCTGTGAATTTATATTAAAACTGTTTAACTTTACAATAAAACTAAAGCTGTATGGCAAATTGGTAAATTTTAGTATATTTTAGGAAATTTTACAAGGTCTACTTTTCAGAGTAGGAAATATTACGAGAAATATGTAAATACACATTCTATTAATGGGTATTCATTTGTATATGCAAATAGAAATAACTTTCAATTTCAATTGGAACTTTCTCTTTTTTGAATGAGAGATTTATAAAACTAGTAAAGTTCTGATAAATGTCTTTACTGTGATGAAATAAAAAGAATGAAAAATTCTTTTGAAAAACAATTGCTTTAAATGTTATAGCATGTGCAAATCCTTTTTTAATTCTTATCCTTTATTTCATTTGGGAACCAATATTATAATTTTAAATAAACGATTTCTCCATATTTATTTTTCTGAATTAAATAAACGCTAAAATAAAAAATAAATAAAGTTGCTCTACATTGAAAATAAATTGTCTCAAATTAAAACCCAAACGTCTACATTTTCCGACTTATCTAACTCAGATTACTTTTTTTACATGAATTCTAAAACTGCAGAATGAATAAGTACTCCCAACACCGAACAAATTTTTTACCGACGTTTTTGTCACTGATTCATAGCTAGACAATGTTCGTCCCACGAGCTACATCCGTAATTCGGATCTCCCTAATGAAACTAAAATATTGAAAGAAGTGCATTTCGTAATGGCACGCCTTCCTCCTGCACTTTTAACGGCGCGGCGAAAAAACGGCCATTTCGTGGGACGATGATTAATTATGTAATCGTAGTAACAAAGTAGCATCCATTCACCGTCTGACGATTCCATTCCTCGTTTCACTTTTCAGCGCCGCGTTAATGCTCGAATGATTCATCTAATTGATTCGTGGCAAAGCAATGTCGAATCCATCTTGAGTTCATCATAATACTACGGAAATGATTATGCTAATTGGCACAATCATTAGTGTTGGCAAACTGCAATGCGAAATACGAATTTCACGCAAACATAAGTGGTATTACTGTATTACTGTAAGTGTAACACATTTTCATTGATCATCCGATACAGCGAAGATCACTGTAACGCAATCTAAATTTCTCTCGAATTTAGAGTGACTAATGATAAGCGATATTTCGTCGGTGTTTATTTTAATTGCGTCTTTTGTAGGCTCATTTGGAATCCTCGGACGTATTTTCCCGAACCGAAAGCGACTCAAATATAAATGTGGGAGATTTATTTGAGACCCTGAATAAACTTTTGCGTGAAGTTTTTTTCAATGTTTCGTTTAGCTGGCTGATTTATATTCACTCGAACGAGTTTATTTAGCGAAAAGATAACGCCAATTTGACGTTTCCGTGGAACCAATTGACCTATATGTGGTTAGTACGATTAATTTCGAGAATGTTTTTGAACGGTATGGGCTTTCAATGGATATATGTTGGAGTTTTTTTTGGTGAAGAATCTGAAGAGAAGCATTTTTTTAAATTAGTATTTTACATCAGATTTTTAACGCCAATTTTGAAACGAGTTAGTAATAGTGATATATTAATTTGAGTTAATCTTATAAAACAGTAAAAGGAACAAAATTGTATTTAAAAATAAGTGAATTACACGTTATCACGCTATGATTTCGCATTCTAACTGTCGCGACAGATAACATGGCGATGTTATTGACATAGGCAAACTTGTCTGCAAGAGAAGTCACCGGTTCACGAATGACTTCCGGTTGACGAGACATCCTAACTCTTCCGGCGCTCGGTCTAAGCATAACCTGTTTGGATGCGATTACGGACGAATTCATTACTGATATGTTGTCATTAAGCACGAAACAACAAGTTCACTATTTTTGTACTTGTAAATTGCTTGCGTGACTTTGCATTTGAAGAAATAACTCTGCAGTGAATCGAGAAATTGCAGATTTAATTCGCAAACTTGAAGGATCTTTTCGTTGCAATTCATAACAATTTTAGAAAAGTTCAAAATCTGAAAGCAACTTTATTTCAAGACATTTTTCTGTTTTTTTGTTATCCATTTTTATTATACACTATGTTTTGTATGTGGACTTTTTGCAAATCTCGAAAGTTTCTTTGTATTCGAATGGAAATGAACTATGTAAATGGTGTAGATATAAATGGATTTATGGCGAGTTTTTTAACGAAGCGAAAGTATTATGTAAATTATGTTATTGGAAGCTATGTAACAGTCTAGGACGTTTTATCGTAAACTCCGCTTTATCGTGCACCAAAATAAAAAGTCTCGTCATTGCTTTGTGATTGCTTTTATTCCTCTTCTTTCAGTCATCTCCAACTGTTGTCTATTCTTAGCAAAGTGCACTGAAATATTAAATCATGCAAAAGAATCCTCCACGCGAAAGCCGAACAGAGACAAACCGTTTCCTTGATATTAGAATTAATATGTTTACTACTCCATTACCTCACTAAGTCTCTATATTAAATTTCATAACCATATCCCATGTTGTGTAATTTAAACGTCGCATTACATAGAACTTCTATCAAATAAAAAGCTTAAGTTTATATCGATTAAAGTGCTGGGATATGAGCGAAATTAAATTCTATATAAAATTTTAAAGCCTATAAAAATGTTACGTAGCCATTACAGAATATTACTTCAACTGAAATTCAATCTTTTTCAAATTTTTTAATTGAGTAAACCTAATAAACTACATATAAATTTAAAAAATTATGAAAGTATTAATGAGTAAATGAAATTATTAATACATAAAAAATCCTTCAAATAAAATGTTCACTTAAATATTGAATAACACTAATACCCAAAGAATCATATAATTTCACTCGTAAATATTATTTCCCAATATTTGCCGTCGCACTCAACCGCTAAAATGTATTTTAACGCATAAAACAGGTGCCAACGTGCCGCAATTTCATCTTATCATTTATCCGGCGTTTCCTCCCATTGAAACGAATAACCGCTGACGTATCGTCTGCAAATTTCGCCTCGCCGTTGATTCGATAATAAATCGTCCCTCGGGCCGGGGTTTATCGCGAAATACGCAACGACATCGACCCTCCCGAGACGCGTCAAGGGCGCGATTGATAACGGAAATGGCGTGCGCGCGTTCTCCAAAAAGTCCGATTCTTTTTACCGCAGGAATCAGGAAATTGGCGTGAAATTGCGCTGGAATTGACGTCGTGCGCGCACGCAAATTTCTTTGCGTAATTGCCGTTGCTTCATCGGATTCGCAGGGCACGTCTCCCCCTCCCCCAAACTTTTTTTTTCATTATCGCCGCTCGATTTTGCGCTCCGAGTTTCGGCGGTGAAAATGAGTTTTTAATTGTCAGGGCGTATGAAATTGAGAATAATTCGGGAGGGTAGGATTTTAGTAAATTTTAATATACTTTTTTTATTTTAATATATTTTAATATATTTTATATATTTTTCGATTAGAATGAAATTATGATATTATTGGGTTGAATGAAAAGATATTTGTTAAAATAGATATTAATAAAAGTATCGTGATTATCAAATAAGATCGTTTTAGATAATAGAATCGACATTTTCCTTATTAATAACTTAAGTATTTTTTCACAAGATCCGATCAGTTTAATGGAGGAAAAAGGTAAATTTTTAACTCTGATTAAATTGTTTTAAAGTACCATCAATCTTGTGTTGATCTTAATTGATCCATAAAACGAAACGAACACGCGATACAATGTTTTCGAGTTAAGCTTCAATGTTAACTTCCTAATCAGTGTAATGATTTTTATCCCGAACTATGCTTGCCTCGATTTTGAATGCTTCTCGAAATTACCATAAATGACAAAAGTGATTAGTGCGTTGTTTGAATGAATGTGCACTTTTTCCAATATTTTTTCCTTCGAGTCTCATTTTACATGTTTCAACGTCAATTAATTTTGCATGTAAAAACAAATTCTATTATTTCTATTTAATTTTATTCTAAAAAATGAACTCGATATTTCTTTATTTTCTTATCTTTTTAAATATTTCTCAAAGATTATTTGCTTTCGTATAATCACTCTAATTAGTCATCGATAAAAAAATTTTTAAAAATTTTAAACTCAATTTCTTTCCTCGTGTTTTGCAATTAGCAGTTGTTATTTTGATATAACAAGTTAATCTATGCAAATGATGGCTGGTTTAAGCGACTCGAAAATCGTAGCTCGAATATTTACCGACATCTTTCACAGTCGGCGAAAGAAGATAAGCTTGTTTCGACACGTCCAATGAAAACCCGAACAGTTCAAATTTTACGTGAAAACCCATTCCAGAAATATATTTAAAAAAATTAATACTTTTTAAATTTGTCTGCAAATATAAATAAGTTGAGATACAAATATAATTGTCCGATTAATGCAATGAAATTATTAATGATATAAACTGAATAATGTTTCAATTTATTGAAAAATTGTTCAATAAATTGTTAAAAAAAGAACAAAATCAACATTTATTTTTGAATTGCAGATAATTTTTATTTTTCGTTTGTGGAATTCACGTTTCCTTGTAATGAGTCAGTCATAGATGCTTTATCTTTTAACTTACCTAAAACAATGCCTCGCACGAAACAAAATTTCGCGCGAAACGTGCGAAATTCCGCCTCGACGCTCAATTAATTCGATCAATTATCGGAAAGTGGCAATTATTTTTCGCGAAACAATGTCTTCGGCGTTCATGCGAATCGTTCTATCGAAATCATTTCGGAAGCAATGCATTTTCCGACGAGAAAATGCGTCACTTTCTCACGCAAAAATTGGGTTACCGAAAACAAAAGTTATCGCAAGTGAAAGTTAAGAAAGGAGCGACATTTGGTTCGATTAATTAAAAAGCGAGCGTTGACGTGAATTTTAATCGTTAATTTAATTGCTTAATTTGTCGCAGCGATTTGGAACGTGCAAAGTGTGTTTTGCGGAAAGTTTTTTTGGTCTTTCGGTGCGTCGAAAATAACTGCCGCGAAACTGCATAATTTGCCTGTCTCCGATAGGAAAACGCGCGTCAATATTCATTTATTTGACTTGTCAAATACTTTCACTTCATTTTGCGCCGAAAAAGCCCGCGCCGCGCGACGAATGTTGTCGAGGAATTTTGCAGTTTTAAGTAAATTAAATTTTCAACATATTTGGTACTGCAAGTTCCGTGCCGAATCGTGGTTTTTGTGTTTTATTTCGAAATAATTTTTTTTAATGGATCAATATGAGAATTTTTTCCAGTATTGTATATACAGGTTATTGATTTATGTTTTAATGGCTTTTTTGTTATTTATTTGTAATATTTTTACAGATGTTTTGTGAATTTGAAACGATGTGAAAATCGTTCGCTTTGTAACACTGTATACTTCGTTACTGAGAATAAATTATTTAGTTGAATTTTAGAAACTGAATTGAGTTGATTTGATAGTAACAAAGCTATTTTTTGGATTTTATTTTTTTTGTAGATATACAATTATTTAATCAAATATTTTTAATTTTAGCAAACATTGATTCTTTTGTAAAAGACTGACACATACTTTAAAACACATGCATCTGAAATTTATAGAAAATGTATCAGAAAAACTTTTAATTACTGGAAATTTCAGAGATGTCATTTTTTATACTTTATAATGTCAAAAATGACATTATAAAATGTCAAATATGACATTATAAAATGTCACATGACTTCTTCATTTTATAAAAAGGAGTTTTGAAAATACCTGGGAAATAACTTCCTGAGAAGTTTTCATATCTCAGACTACAGTAATATTTGTTTCTTAATTTTCTTCATTTTCCAGAAATGTTCAATGTTCGCATTTCTGGAAACGATCTTTATCCAGAAACTGACTAAAAATGTTACAACTAAAATTTTTGTTTTATTAATCAAAACTCCATAAAAAAACTATAATTGTTCACCTCATCTTCATCAATTTAACTCCTAAAGTTTAATTTGATTGCCACAGAAATCGGGTCGCAGCGTTTAAAATAACGAAACTAAAATACGAGCATGTGACACATATGAAAATAAAATGCTGTTTCCATGCAAGATGCTGCCGTAAATGGCGAATTGACCCGAGGAGAAGACTAATTTCCTACCATTTATGAAAAATTAATAATAATAAAATGAAAAAAACCGTTCTTAAAAATGATGAACAACTGATAAATATTGATCAGTTATGAATTTTCAGTCATTTTCTACTTAACCAAATTAAAATAAAACATCTTAACCAAATTAAAATAAAACAACCTAAATTAGTTTATTAACTTTTAAGCAAAATTCAACATGAAAATAATAAACAAAAAATAAATAAAAATACAAAAAATGTATTTGGGGAGAAATCAATGTGATTTTAGCATTGGACAAAAAGTCGCGCGATGTTGTCGCTTTCTTCCGACATAATGTTGGCAATAAATTTGATAATTTGAAAGTGGGCGGTCACAAAGGAGCGCGCGTTTTCGAGCGACTCGCCGGCTTCGGAACCGGAAACACCGGCAATCCGAATGTGCACGTACACGTGCCCCGATGGCGAATCACGATTAGCCGTCGTAACGGCGCTGATGCAGTTATCCGTCCTGTTCCGCGAATGCTTAATTGGCTGCCTCCGAGTGGCTCGGGTATTGATTATCCTCGAAAATTTCACGGCACTTTTTCCCCCGGTCACAGCGAAATTTCATCGCTCGTTGCACTGTCCGTCAAACGGGCGCAACGAGCCGAGTAATTGTTGGAAGTCAGTGATGAAAAAGTGTCGACGGGCCCTTGTGATATTTTCCGCGCGACCTTTTTCGTCGCGAATTTACGTCTACTGTAAGTCAGAGTTTCATTGGAAAGATTCTTTTGGAGTTTTTGGAAATAGTATCGAATGGTATAATTTTTTATACAATTCGATTTTTTTTCAGAGTAATTCTTTAAAACTTGGATGCAAACATTTGAAATGTCGACAAATATTCATATATTCGGAAAACTTGAAAGTTTAAAACTTTTAAAAAGATTTAAAAGACTTAAATATTTGGCAAACAGCAATACTTTAAGAAAGATTTGAAAATCTCAAAAAATTCTGAAATGTTCCACCAGTTCTGCCCATTCAATTTAAGCTCCCCACAAAATTTTCGATTTATTAAGATTTTCTTCAGACATTTTCAACAATTTTATTCGTACGAATAGTATTCATTATGCATCCTTGCATCATAATCCATTTCTACGATTTCTAATTCTTAATTTTATTAATAACAATTGGAGATGGAAGGTAGACTGAATAAACTGATGAAATCAAATTTTTCGCAATCCGAAGACACCGTTTCAACAGTGTGACGTAAGGGAATGGAGAGTTTATTGAATAGGAGCGACTGTGAGTGATTTAAGACGCGTCGAACGAAAATTATCGAGCGACGCCGAAAACCTAATCAAACTTTTGCAATGATAATGCGTACGTACGTCCTAAAATCCACGAGCAAATTCTTGCATAAGTCGCAGAAATTTCATTATCGAGGACACTTTCTACAACACGTACCCTTTCGTCGGAACCGGATATTAATCCGCAAAAGGAATCGGCTTACTACAGTGTTTGCCACCAAACGGACATTCATTCATTAATTTTTACACCGATGCTGCAGGTTTCCTGATTTTTAAGTTCCCATAAGTTTAACAATGCAGAAATTGTGTTATGCTCAAATAAAATAAGCGAAAAGTCACCCCCAAAAAATTTCTGAAATACTGAATTAGAATTTTTTGTATTGTAGATGTGTAGATTAAATTTTTTTGAATGTCGAAATTTTTTAGTAGAGATTTGTAGAATGACGAACAATTCGGATGTTGCAATTAATATATGGAATATTTTCTTTCCGTCCGCTTCGTAAATAAAAATACTCGATGTCTGCAATGAAAATGCAGAGAATCGATTATTGTTAAATGATGCACGTCGGAGAGAAATTAATGAAGGGATGCACGAGTAGGTAGTGTTTGTAATAACGTTTTATTGTAATTATACGCAGAAATAATATCAAATGAAATACATTACTTCATCACCACCATAATTCTGAATTATTAGTATTACAAAAAAATGTTATAATGAATTTAACTTTTATCCAAAATCTCGTAATTAATTACTATCTATTATTAATTACTAATTATTTTTATAATAATGATGAAGATACAATAACAATTTATTTATCAACTATTAAGGATTTTGCATTTAAAATCATACAATACAAGTAAATCTTTTTGAAGCGAAGAACTTAACATATAATAAAACTTACCCATACAATCTCGAGAAAAATAATTGTTTTAATATTCTTTTACTTCTTTATAAAATTTATTCTTTCAACATATTTTCATTATCTTATCAGAACGAGGTTTCTCCAAATTTACTAAGAAAATGTTCTTAGCAATGTCCTCTAATTTTGCTCAATTCCTTTCGGCTTATTTCATCCATAACACTTTCACAGATGAATAAACAATTTTGTTGTCAAAACACTGAATGACAGGCTTCGTCGTTAACGCCTAATTAACATTGCTTATCGCGTTCGTCGAGAGCTTCGTCGTTTCTACCGTCTGGTCGGAGTTTTTTCCGTATCTCGCGTGCGTTCATACACCCTCGGCGATAATCTTTTCTTCTCGAGTACGCACACATATGCTCCGTGACGCTCGCCGCGACGAACGCAAAAGCGCGAGGAAAAAATGGCAAAGACAGCCAAAGAATAGCTTAGTGGAGGTGTTATGCGAGACTATTTTTCCGCGACTCGGATTGAGCTTTACGTCGCGGCGTACTTAGCCCGATGATCTTTACAAATACGATTACACGAGGCGGTCTCTTGAGATCAAAGAGCTCTGTTTACAGTAAATTGTTCGAACAAATTAATTCGAAAGGGGTTTGTTAGGAGATACATTTGAAGAAAGAGAGGGCAAACAAACGGACATTTTCATGAATCGCTGAAGTTTGTATAACATTTTGCTGTATTTTCATAGTTTACATGATTTGCTGCAATACATATAAAACTTTACGATAGTCTAGCTAGTTTTGCAACAATGCTATAATTTGTTATTATTTTAGTTTTATGGAGTATTTGGAGTGTATGAGAATGATTCTGTCGTTCGATTTTCAAAATTCAAAATGGCTGTGATCCAATATGGCGGACCAAAAATTAAAAGGTGTTCATTTTTCTTCAAAGTCGGTATGTTGGTTTTTAAGGGGTCTTTGAGCATAAGCCTAAGCTCGGATTTTAACGTTCGATTAGCTCGGCTGTTTTGAATTTTGAAATCTGAAAAAAAATCTGAGATCAGAGTTGTGTTCAGAAACCCCTAACA
>JABFPB010005900.1:0-12704 GCA_022817645.1 Ceratoteleas bidentatus
GTCAATGGCGTTCGCGCGACACGGTGCCCCGCGTTTTGAGGTTAAGCCCCGCGGCCCGTCGTCCGGCGCTGCGCCCCCCAAAGCCGTTTGTTTGTTGACGACGCATTTCGGACAATCGCTGCGGACAATTGGACACCTGTGCGTGCGTGGCTGTCTGTGTGTGAGGGGGAGGGGTGCAGGGGAAGGGTGACAAAGTGTTTGTTAGGTGAACAAGTCGGTTTGTTATGTAATTCCGGAGGATCTGAGGATGCGGGGGGGGGGGGGGATCATCTGGGGAACGGAAATCAGGAGTAGCTTGAGGGGTCGGAATGTCAGAATTTTTAGACATTTTAAAAGAGTTTTGACGTTTTCACAAGTTTTCTGATGACATTTTTTCTATTCATGCAATTTCTCAAACATGAGAAATGTTATTGATTTATTCGCTCACAATAGACAACAAGGGTGTATTAAAAGTCACAAATGTTAGATTGGAATGAATAGAAATGCAAATTTCAATTACTCGATAGATGAATAATCTAATTTTCAATTTCTTCATATTGTCTTTTGCTGCAGTGGTCTGTCAAAGTCAGTGGAAGAAAACAATTTCTATTATTTAATACAAATTCCCAGTAATATGACAGATTTTTAGGTAGATATAAAACACTGTCAAAAACTACATAAAAACCACATACACCAAGGCATTTACATGGAAATAAGATATGTGGCAAATATATTCCTAGTTTTATGGTCTAAAATGATACTACAAATTAAATCAGTTTATTGTCAAAAGCCATACATAAGCATTTATCTTATCCACCTAAAGTAACATCAAAAACAGGTTTTTTCTCATTTTAATTGCATTTGAAATATTATTCAATATATAAGTCATTTTTAGAATAAAGATGTATTGTCAATTAACCACTTTATATCTAAAAACATTTTTTTTTATTTAATCGTAAATTATTTATATATTAATTTTATTTTATATAAATAAAATTAATATATTTATATAACTGTGACATATAACTGTATAATTCTTTATTTCCATGGTTTGCAAGAAAAACCAGGTTAGTTGACTATTATAAGTTTTTCAGAAAAATAAGATTTAATTTTTCATGTTGGGGTAGCTGCTGCCCTAAAATGGAGAATAGTAGTCACACCATGGGGTAATCATTTTGGGGTAACCACCGTACATACCCTAATGGAAATGAAAGTCTGAAAAACACATTGCAAAAGTCTGCAAAATGTATACAAAACAGTCTGCAATAGTCTGAAAATGTCTGTAAAAAGTTCTGAAATGGTTGTCAAATTGAGACTTTTCAGAGATATGCAGACTTTGAGGAAGGGCAGTGTATACAAAGTCTGCAAAATTCTGAAATCTGCTGAGAAACTCTGATACTTGTTTTTTCAGAGATTTGCAGACTTGATACCCAAGACAATAATAGCAATGAAGAACTTGGAACTCCTAAAAATACTTGTATAACAGAACTAAAATATGACTGTAATCCAATTTTTCTAAAAGTGGAGTTACTTGGTTTTTCCGATCAACCACAGATTTATATTATTACATTTAGTGACGAGTTCGTTTTTTCTTTCAAGGAATGTATATTCTATCTAAAATATTATTTTCTGTCTCACTACAGTTAGAGTACAATCTTGAATAATTTGTTTATTCATATATAATAAGTTTGTATAATTGTCAATTCATAATCTAGACGATTAGAATAGAAAATTTGAATGTTAAGTTTGTCCAGTTGACTTCTATTCCAAAGTAGAAATTTATACTATTTACGGAATTTAATTGCAATGTTTTCTATTATATTCAATTGTGGAAATGGAATAGAAATGACAAGTTACAAAGCGATTCCAAATGTGGAATTCATTTTAAATGTTATCTACGCCATTCAATTCAGAAATCCATTACAGACTTATTTCAAAACTGGTTGGGATATTTGGTTGGGATATTCCCGTTTCATAAAATATAATATTAAATTTACTTAATTTTTTTAGGCTTGATACTGTATTGAAACTTTCATCTTTGGCACGCAATAACTCTAATTTTGTTCATTTTTTTATCACGAATACAAAAGTATAAGGTTTTAAAAGTAAAAATGAAGATACAACAAAATTGTTTGTATAAACAGGCTAAACTGATCTGGGGGACACTCGCAGTAGCGATTTTGTCGTTGCTGATCGAAGCTGATGGATTCTACGTTCCGGGCGTTGCACCAGTGGAGTTCACAAGGGGTGCTAAAATCGTCGTCAAAGCTGTGAAAATGACGAGCACGCACACGCAGTTGCCATACGAATATTATTCGATAGACTTTTGTCGTCCGAAGGATAATCAGATCGTTTACAAGACGGAAAACCTGGGAGAAGTTTTGCGTGGAGACAGGTGAACAAAGAAATGTTTTTCAGGAATAAAGAGCTGTTTCATTTCCCAAAAAGAGAGGCAGAACATTCGGAAAAGTTAACAAAATGAATTGTCAATTTCAAGATATAGTTTATTGTGTTCGCATGACTCTGTATCGATAATTGTAAGATACTATCACACAAAATAAGAGAAAAATTGAATTTAGTTACATAATGTTATCTCAAGTATAAGAGTGCAATAAGATGAGTTACGTCTAGCAAACACATGCTTTATCGTTAACAAAAAAAATTCCACGTAACAAAACTTGGGCATTTACCAAGTGTTCCATAAGTTTACAATGTTGAAACTCTCCGTCTCTATTTGGTTTCATTCTCAAAGACAAATATGCATGTCTATTATTAAGTAACTTTTGATAGTGCTCATTAAAATTAGCATTCATTTCATAACAAAAAGTCTAACATTTTCAGAATTGTAAACACTCCTTACGAAGTTTCGATGGGGGAGAATGTTCCGTGCCGTGTGCTTTGTAAAAATCGAAACGAACCTATGAAATGGGACGAAAAGATGTCGCAACGTGTCATTGAACGTATAAGACAAGAATATACTGTACACTTGTGAGTATATAATACAAAGTATCTAGTACAAATTAAGAAAAATAAGTCAAACCAATGATTGTTATTTTCATTTTTCACAATCAAAATTTGGTTGGAAAAATGTGTATAAATGTTCAACAGAATGTATATGGATCCTATTATACACAACTGAGTAAACTTTCAAATAATTAAAAACAGATGTGAAAAAAATGCAAAAACAAGTTTTAAATCTCATGTTTAAATTCACTTGAACCATGTGAAAAAACGTCTTCATTTCAGACTGATCGACAACCTGCCGGCAGCGACGAAAAAATTCAAAGACTCGAACGTCCCGGTTATCTACCACGGTTACCGTTTGGGCGAAGTTGTCAAAGGCCAGGTGTACATCAACAATTTCCTCATTCTGAAACTCAGCTACCACAAACACGGCGAGTGAGTGTATACTCAGCAACCATGTATACAGATTATTTGCCGCAAATAAACGCGAGATTACACAGTAACTGACTGCATTGCACCCTTGTTTCAGGAACGATTACCGAGTAGTCGAATTCGAAGTGGAGCCACATTCGCTCAACACCTCGGCCTTCCAGTTTGAGGGTGATAAGTGCTCATTATCACCCTCCAGTTCGACGCCACAGCTCGTCAACCCGCAGGGCACGAATCTACTCTTTTTCTACCGAGTCGAGTGGAAGCAGTCCAATATCAGCTGGGCCAGCAGATGGGACGTGTACCTGGGAATGAGCGATGTTGAGATCCACTGGTTCTCAATCATCAATTCGCTCGTTGTCGTTTTCTTCTTGTCAGGTGATTACATGTCTTCTGTGCTTTTCAGGAAAAACCAGTTGAACACTTTTTCATCATTTTGGCTTATTTGCGTTTCAATTGAAATGATTTCTAAATCAAATCGTATTTCAACACTGAAAGAGTATCATTACCCTAGTAGAAATTAATTCCGGGCTGCAGTTCACTCATTTCGAAATACGAAATTCCCTCCCTAGTGATGTAATGTACTATTAATCGAAAAATTATTTAATTGCCAGCATGAAATAATCGAAAAATCACTGCATCACCCAATCATTGTATTGATCAGTATTTTGATCATCGCCGTTAAATACAGTAATGACTGAAGTATATCTGTTCTTGTTTTACTAAGACGGAAAATACATGTGCTAGAGAAGAAGTCAGATATACGACTCTTTACAGGTTTGACAGTAGTGATAAAGTGAATTTTCGATCATTTGACAGTGGCGATCAAATGACAAGACGATACGCTGATTGGACGATAGTAATATATTGTGCACCAAGGGAGATGGAAGAGGGAAGTTTGTTTCCCTTGTGAAGTTTAATATAAATTTATATTGATAATAAAGCGAGGTTTGTAATCTCAAGGAAAACAACTTTTCTTTCCCCTCAACGGGAGTAAAGTGGCGTTTTAATCCCCGAGGCACATAAAGTTAATTTTCAATCATTTGACAGTGGTGACCATATAACTGGTGATAATATGAATTTTCGATCATTTGACAGTGGTGATCAAATAACTATATATTAGATTAATGACTGGGTGATTAAGTGAATTTTAGATTATTTGACGGTGGCGATTAAATAATTGTTCAATTAAATGCATACTTGTCATAAGTTCAGGTCAGACAGTACTTTTCTACTACTAAAATAAAATCTTGAAATTTCGCTCTCCAGTTCCTAGACTACTGAGAAAAGGAACTAAAATATCAACTGTAGTCAACTTCTTTACTGACAGCATTTTTTAATTCAAACATAATACCATACAATTTTTGTCAAGCCTGATTATTCCTGTATTCTTTATTATTGTATTTACTGGCACTATAATTTTACCTGTGATACCTTTTTGTACTTTTTTTTCTACCTTTATATGCTTTTTGCATTATATCAAGGGATTGCCCCATTAATTGATTGAATAAATAAATAAATTTGAATTATTTTAGGTATCCTAACGATGATTATGGTAAGGACACTTCGAAGGGACATTGCACGATACAACGCAGGTGACACTGACAGTCTGGCAAACCTGGACGAGACCATCGAAGAGACCGGATGGAAGTTGGTCCATGGTGACGTTTTCCGACCTCCCACAGATTCCAGACTCTTTGCTGCCGTCATTGGCAGTGGAATACAAATATTTTTCATGGCTTTAATTACAATATGTAAGGCATTTTTCATCGAAGACTAGCAAAATACAAAAAAAAAAAAATGATCTACAAAAATGAATATTATACATATTGCTTTTGTAATTAGTTGTAATTAACAAGTGACGTGATCGGGAAATTCACGTTTACTTTTTATTTTTACAAGTAAACAAGATACAAAAAAAAACATGTATTTCATCTACTTTATATTCTGGTTGTGTTTTTGATTGTGTTTTTGACCAATGTTTTATTTACTTTCTACAACATTAGTTTGTTCCATTTGGTATACTTTGGAGATATTAATGTGCAAATGAAAACTTATTTCATTCATCAAAGCTAAAATTAGAACCATTTTATAAAACAGGAGGGTTAATAAAAATGATGATTTAAAAAAAATCAAATTAATCGATTTATTTGATTTGAATCACGATAAAACGAAAGGTTTGATCTAAAATTAGGTTTTATAAATATGAAACAAAGAGAATAATGATTGTTTGAATATTACAGTCTTTGCCATGCTTGGAATGTTGTCTCCGGCCAGCAGAGGAGCTCTAGGAACATCCGTCATCTTTTTATACGTTTTCTCTGGCTTGATTGCTGGATACTTTTCTGCGCGATTGTATAAAACGATGAGAGGAAGGGAGTGGAAGAAAGCCGCATTTTTGGTAAACAAAAACAATCAACACATGCTACATATTGATCAAATATTTAGACTCAAATTCAGATATGTTGTTTATTTGCAAAAAAATGCAAATTTGTATGCCATTTTGTTAGGCAATGTCCCCATATCAGATACCAGTATGAATGTATCTCAACAATATAATCTTATTAATTACCTCAGTTTGAATTATTTAATATTTGTTTAATACTGACAATAATTCAATGTTTTCAGACCGCAACTTTGTATCCGGGAATCGTATTTTCTACATGCTTCTTCCTAAACTTTTTCATCATGGGAAAACAAAGTTCTGGCGCAGTTCCGTTCACAACTATGCTTGCGTTACTGTGCCTCTGGTTTGGCATTTCCCTGCCATTGGTGTACCTCGGTTACTATTTCGGATACCGAAAGCAACCGTTCACACACCCGGTTAGGACAAACCAGATTCCGAGACAGGTTCCGGACCAGCTGTGGTACATGAACCCTGTTTTATGGTGAGCCATCAAGCATTTTTGTCTTACATTTTTACAGTTGACCATTCATTTCAACTTTAAATAAATTAATAATTAAATAAACAAATTTCAATGGTTTTCTAATCAAAAAATAACTTTTTCAGCACACTGATGGCCGGAATTCTGCCGTTCGGAGCAGTCTTCATTGAACTGTTCTTCATTCTCACAGCGCTCTGGGAAAATCAGTTCTACTATCTCTTCGGATTCTTGTTCCTAGTTTACTGCATCCTTGTGATCTCGTGTTCCCAAATTTCGATCGTTATGGTGTATTTCCAACTTTGCGGAGAAGTAAGTAGCGGTTGTGTTAAACTGGTTGTAACATTTGAGTACGGTTTGCAACTTAAGTCATTATTCAAGCCACATTCTAGTCTCTTAGATCAACTGTTTATTGGAGGAGTAACTTTTAGGCGACGATTATATTTACAGACTTTAATATTAATAATCTTAAAATTAACTCAAAAGTCAGAATACTTGAAGAGGAGATTGTCCTACACTACATCAAAATCTACATTTCCAAATTTCTTAAATGAAAACAAGTAACATTTTGTTATTCTTTATAAATGTCATTCTGGTTGGAACCTAACAAACGTATCATGTTTACATTTATTGTCAATAAGGCAGCCTTATGACAAAATGAAAATTGTTTTTTTTTCTTTTTTTTGTATTTCGAGGATAAAGAAGATCAAAGTAATGAAAAAATGTTTCTTAGAGATTCCAACGTTAGCCAAATAAATTTTTTGTACAAAAATGAAAAATAGGTCGAATTTAATCTTGTACTAGATCATTCAATTCCTTGATTATAGGAAAATGTAATTCTACAAACAAATCCATTTTTTATAGTTTATTTTCAACGAAACTTTGTTTCTCGTGATTTTGTTCACTTCAAAAACACGAAACAAATTTTTAACAATAAGTTATAATAAAAATAATGTTTTTACGTTTCACAATATTCTCCCAAAGTGAGAAAATTGATTCATCTTATCGCAAGTATTACATCAGCTTGTTAACAAAATGAAATAAAAATACACTAATCAATTAATTTATGTCCGAACATGGTCCAAACTAATCGATAAACTTAAGAGGGTTTACCTATTTCAAGCTCCGATTTTCAACATTTTTTGACAGTAATATTTTCCATTTAAACAATTAATTAACGATAGTATTTTTTTCAAAACAGTCCAATTTTCATAAAAATGATGTTGAACAATAAGTATTGTTGAGTAAATGTGTCCATACACCCAGCAATTAAAACTGTCAGTGTGATCCATTTTAGACAGGATTGGAAATGCTTTAGTATACCCTTAGAAGATATTCAAGTTGTACAGCCAAGTATTTTTGTTTACATAAAAATATGGGAGAATATGTCTGGCTAACAAATAATTTTTAGTGGAAAATGTTTGAAAATAATGATTTTTTGTAATTTTTTATTTTTCACGAGGCAGTATTGCAAGAATTTATTAGTTATAACTTATGATTCGTTAATCAATTACATTCTTACTATAGTCGATTTATAATTAATTAAACAATTATTCAAAATTTGTTTAAAAACAAAAACACTAGCTCTGTAGCAGCAGACCTGGAACATCACCTTAAGTGTGACATAGCATGTTGTTTTCGCAAAGTAAGGTTGTTGAAAATAATATATTGTGTTACAATTGCTCAAAGTGAGCGATTTGCACTCGGCTTCCACATGAGCCGAACTGCCCGAGGGTCGCATTTGGCGATTGCGGCAACAAAGCCAAGCGACAATCGCATTGTGCATGTGATACACACCATTTTTTGTCTACTTTGTCCAAAAAAGACCTTTTGAGTGCCCCGCGAATGAATCAAAGTCTGGGAATGGTTCCAGGGACGAAGCCCCAATACTGTTTGATTTTCGTTGTTTGATTTTCGTTGCCCAAAAATCAAACAACGATTACGCGACGTTGCCACGTTTCGACATTGATCTGCGACCGGTTTCTACTGGCTAAACGTCATCACTTTTCAAGCAAAATTTTGCAAAATTAAAAAATTGTTGAAAAAAAATTTAAAATTTTGGCACATTTTTTAAATATTAGACAAATTGTTAATTTTTTGAAAAATTTTGAATTTTTTGAAAATCTTTGGAATTTTTTAAATTTGCGCGAAAAACCTTGCATTGTGCGCAAAAAAAACGATTTTGCGCATAATACATTACTGGGATTTGACATAAGTCCTCACACCATCTGGATCGATACAAAGTAGTTCCGATCCAAATGGTGTGATGGTTTATCTCAATAACTTTTTACAATTTTTTGTTGAAACAAAAGACAATTTTTCAAATTTTGTTTTGCCGTTTTGGCAAATGAATCTCGAGTTTGCAATTTACTGCAATATGCAAAACAAAAAAAAAGAAAAATCGATTATTTTAAAAACCGAAATAGTATATTTTGTACTAAGGGCGCAAAATAGGTTTTTTCGTCCAAGGTGCGGACGAAAAGTCATTTTTTGTGCAGGTATGACAAAAAAGGTATTTTCCTCATACGTGAGGAAAAACACTATACTTGACATATGGGAGAAGTAAAATGCTCCTCTCACTTGTGTCTGATTGGCCAGTCGCTTTGCTCGTGGCCAATCACACACTCATGACAGGAGCATTTTACTTCTCCCACTTGTAAAGTAATATACTAATATTCCCTTAAAGAGCAGCCTAAGTAACACAAGCCCCATTTTCTCCAGGATTACAGGTGGTGGTGGCGAAGTTTCATCGTGAGTGGTGGTTCTGCCGTATACGTGCTCGCGTACTCCATCTTCTACTTCATCACGAAGCTGAAGATCACCGAGTTCGTGCCAATCCTGCTCTACTTTGGCTACACCGGCCTGATGGTGCTGACCTTCTGGCTCCTCACCGGGACCATCGGCTTCTTCGCGGCCTACGCGTTCATACGCAAGATCTACGCCGCCGTAAAGATCGACTAGTCGTGCCCCGCCAAATCCGACCCAAATCCGACCCAAACCCGTTCGACCGCGACTCTCTCCCTCGAGCCGAGCGCAGCGCCACCTGCGACCCCGAAATGGACCAATGATCGCGGAGAGATCGTCAGCCCACTGATTGAGTTTCGCGTCGCGCATGCGCGACCCAGAAGGCGCTGTGCCGCAACCCAAGCGCAGCGCCCTCTGCGCCGCAAATCGTGCAGTTCACTTGGAACCCCCGCGACATTTCTTAACCAAAGTGTCAAGCACGGTTCTTGTTTCGACGCAAATTACGTTCGACGTTTACTTTTTTAAGGTATTATTAATATGTGATAACATTGCGCGACCGCCGCGCCCCCTTTCCTTTCGTCCGGGCAACTTTGCAGATCGTCGCACGTTACGCTTTCAGTTATACTTATCGGTTGCGTAACCGAAAAAAACAGCTTCAAACTGGCAAAACCAAATAGTCTCTGACCTTTTTATATCAAAATCGACTGCAATTATATTAGTCATTACGATCATTCAAATTCCGAGAGTTGATAAGTAAAGTAAACTTACTTTTTTCGTCATTTCGTAAGTTTTGCTAATTTATGTAACTCAAATGTTTTTTCGTTGAATCACATGGCTATCGAGTTTTCTCAGTGCAAATACAAACAGCCTGGTTTAGTTGTTTTTATCAGTCGTTTATTCAGAATCATCCCCAGCCGACAAGCGAGATAAACAAAGCGATACAAAATTCGGGATAAACGTTCCCTAATTAGGATGCGATCAGAGCAAACGTTTCGCAAACGGCGTGTGATGAAACCTTTGTTTGACCTTAAAAATTACATATATGATAACGGCGACTATATAGATCGTAATCACCGTAGATTCCACTGGCATGTAACACTTGGACAGAGCGTAATTGTTGGGAGTGAAGACACCCTGAAACATGTAAATAAGCATAACTTGAGAATAAAGGTACCGTTTTTGTAGTTGCGATTGGTGTTTGGTTGAAATCAGGTTTCGTTTTCACTTTTCTCGGTGTCCGTGCAGACCAATTTTGGAATAACAGTCGTTTTGTAAGGGCTATGATAGTGCAGCGTAAACTTAACGGAATAACCAGCAGATTTACAGTCTTTAAATTGTATATTTATTCAGAATAATTATACCAACATTGCAGAACTTGTAATTTAAACTTTTTACACTAATAACGTAACTTTGTTATATTGCATTAGGTGTAACTGCCGAAGAATCACTTTATTTATTACTTTTCTTGATATCTTAATATATATATATACGTATATAGATTTTTTTTGAATTTTCGTTATCCTGTAGATACGATTCACATATAAAAGACAACTTTACTTTGAACTGAAATATATGTATGTCCAAATAAACTATTCTGTATTGTATATATTAATAATAAACATTTCAAGTATTTTCAACTGGATATTATCTTTTGCGAAAAAACCTCGGGAATAGATATTGAACGGAAATTTCTCACCAGCAGATATGAAGGATTATCTTTGTTTCTCCAACTGAACGACGGCAATGTGATTTCCAGGATATCTTCTCTATGCATATTCTTGCATCCATGGTGGGTATGTCCATTGACTATTAATCGCGGTTTCAATGTGTCTAGTAACTGCAAAGAATATTTACATACACATATTAAAATTGGGAACATATCAAAAGTCTAATCAATTTATTTAAATTAATTTCAATTGTTTTAATAAGATTTTACATCATATATGCAAATAACTTTGAAACTGTTTAATTTTATAACTGAATAGGTTTTTTTCAATTGCGTCTGAATATTAATATAAAAAGAATATTATATTACTTGTTCAGAGGCTTCTTTCGATAAAACTTCCCAGCGTTCTCTGAACTTCATATCCTTCATTTCTGAAGGGGCTTCATCCAATTCGTTGCACATCTTGTCGGATTCACGGTACATAGGAAAATGCTGAAATATTTATTTTTCATTTCAAATACCAATTTAAAATATTTCGGTATAATATTGATAATTTTTGTTGAAAATGAAACATGGTTGCTCAAAAATTAAAAATTAATTTATCATTTTTATTACAAATTTAGAATATATTTTGTAACTTGCACTTACTTGCAAAAGAATAGGTCTACTATATTTTTTAATTATGTTAATTCCAGTGCAATCGCTGTCTATCCCCTTCGCACACTTCAAATGGCCTAAAATTAAATAAATCTCACATCAAGGAAATGTAAATGAATAATATTACTGATTTTTTATTTGCCAATATTAACAATTTTCTTGAAAAAAGGTATGCACAACTTCATTGCACTTACGCGAAATTTTATTTACAGCAATATCTGTTGCTCTACATAAAAAACAACCATCCCCCTCTAATGCCATACTATTGATTAGTATGAAGTGATTTCCCCGGATAGTAATTCTTCGGACACTTGGGGCATTCATTCCATTGATAAACCGATCATTCAAGTACGGTGTTATTGCTGCAAATACAATTCAATGTCAAAACATCATTTCTTAAATTATGGAAATACTTAAAAACTGACTTAAAAAATCTATTTAAAAATCATTATACAAACTTTTTAAATAATTAAAACAAATATTTTTTAAAACGTTTTAGCGAAAGTTTTAAACGTCTTTTAAAGAAAGGAAATCGTTTTAAAACACAATTAAAGAAAAATAAGTTTTTAACAATATTTTTAAAACATTTCTAAACAATATTTTTTAAACATTTCTAAAAATATTTTAAAAGTATTTCCCATTTTTTAAGCATTTTAAATTAACATATTGTTACTTTTTTATTTATGAAAAATAATCCCTCATGACGTTAGGAAATATGCACAAGAAAAAATGCAAAATGATGCATCTAAATTATGTACCATAATGGAAACCCATATCGTGATTCCCAGCAACCACATATAGATGTGTATTTTTTGGCACAAAAAACATTGCATGGAATCTTTGGATATAACGTTCAAACTCTTGAGCGCTGCACCATAGACCTTCGTCAAATATATCACCTAAAAAGGATTAAGTCTAATCAAATTATCATACAACGTTAGATAAATAAAACTTGATAAAAATTCTGAAAAGCTCTCAAAATTGGAAGCTCCATATATTTTATATCTATTAGGGAGGATTTCAATAAATTTCAATTTGAATAAAAGTAATAAACATAAATTGTATTAAATAAGTAGATATAAACCTAATATAAAAACCACTTCCGGTTTGTGAAGCACCATGGCAGTCTGAAATGTTCTGTACATTTGCCATTCTCTAAAACAGAACACAAAGCATTATTCAACATTTCCAAATGGTACTTTCATTGTAAACCATCTTATTCAACATTTCACTATTTCATTTTTTTAAATATTTTTTTATATTATAACTGTATCATAATTACTATACAAAAATAATAATACAAATGGAAGTGTCTATTCGGACATTGAGTAGATATAAAAGTGGATATAAGTAGATATAAGGAGTTATAAAAGTAGATATAA
>JABFPB010005901.1:0-12704 GCA_022817645.1 Ceratoteleas bidentatus
GTGCAGTTTTCAAGCATATTTACTTTAATTCAGTTGCAAGTAAATATGCTTGAATTTCAAAGTCCGACTTTAAAATTCAAGCATATTTACTTTAAAATTGAACCATATTCGCTATAATTTTAAAGTGTAACTTTAAAATGATATCCTGTCTTATAGCGTTTTTAGGTTAGAATGCAACAGCTTTGAAGTGTGAGTTTAAAATTAAAGTTCAACTTGAATGTTAAATTCAAATTTCGAATATCAAGTATATATGCTTGAAAACGTGGTTTAAAGTTCAACTTCTTTTTTTACAGTGTGGTGCATGTTCCGTTACACTGAAAAAAATTTTGTATTTTGTTGTATCGTTGGTACAAACATATATTGCAGTCAAACATATGTTTGACTGCAAACATAGTGTGTATTTAGAATGAAACTAGTAAATGCAGTATGGTTGGGACAACAATGCAAGCGTGTGTACATCATTCAGTCATACTGTATGTTTAAGACAAATATATTATATGTTTACGCTGAACATAAAGCGTATACGAATGCACCTCGCCACAACAAATATGCAGTATGTTATTACACACATACTTTGTATTTTTCACAAACATATTGCTATGTTTGATCGAATACATTGGTTTTTTTGGTAGAAATACATTTTATTGTTCGCACAATAATACTGATATAAAAACATAACCAATTTCAGCCTGAGCTGGGATATTTTTTTCAGTACATTCGAATGTTTATATAATTAATTATTCGACTTTTTTCTTAGTTTGCAACACAGTATATGGGCAGAAGGAATTTCATTTAGTAATTACCGTGATGTAAAATGAATGGCGTCCACGTCACGTGATACCCGGCGCAAAATTTCGCCGAGTTATCGCAAAACGGTCCGCGTAATATCGCGGTAAGTAATGCGATCGCGAAATCCGTTATTATTGCGACAAATAACGTCTGCGACGGACGCGATAAACTTCGTGGCCAATTTGCCGCGGCATTTTCAACTTGCGCCTTCTGTCGAATTAAATATCGTTTTACTTTATGCAAATTTCCTGCGGCGATTCGCGAATCAAAATTCGTGTGAAAATTGTTACCGAAAAATAATTTATCGAAAAAAATAGGAAGGTGATAATAAATGTAAGAAAAAATGGAGAAGGATGAGTCGTCGTGGTTTCAGAGATTATTTTTCGGTTACCTCTGCGGAGGACATTAATCTCGCGTTAATGTTCTCGACAAAAGTGTCTTTAATTTGTTGTGCAAGTTGTTGGAAATTTAATAGGTCTATTAACGATTTAAATTTAGTATGAACATTAATGTTCTGCGACATTAGTTCGGGGAATTCGCTCGATATCAGGCGCAGGATTCACTGCCATGTTGCGTGTCTGCGAGAATACTGCCGCAGAACGGGTTCCGCTTTGGGTTTTATTAGTTCGCATCCGTGAAATTCGTCAAATTAGATTTAGCAGTTGGAAGAATTAAAGCACTTGTTTGAAATACGCGAGTATGGTTCTTTCCGGAAAAAGGTTAAAGCACGCGATGCGCTGAAAGTGAAAAAAGTCTAATATTTTAATGGTAATAAAATTGCACTCGCAAGAAACAATTAAAAACGTAAATGCCCTGTAAACGTCAGCTGCGGCGCATGATGGAAATGTAACAGCGTCATATTTCAACGTGGTTCCACATTTTCGCCGTTTTTGCCGACCGATATTCCCCAAGCTTTACAGCCGGCATTGCGATTCGCCAAATAATCTACCAATAATTCCACGACACGATTCGAGGAAAAAGTTTAACAGAAGAACGCGCACGGACGCTTTGGCGCGGCTTAAATATTTGCAATTACAGTATATAGTGTGACTATATAATTTTGCCGTAAAAGTAAACTGAAGGATATTGCGAAGTAAAACTAAACTGAAGGATATTGCATTTAAATAAAAAAAATTGCCACGTTTTTGCTCGGTGCGAGTCAAAGAATGCTTTGCATAAAATTTTATTGCTCGCATTTACAATTTCGTAATAAATTGTCTCGATAAAGTCCGGAGGGATTCGAGTCTGAAATGCTGTTTTCCAGTTTATTTTCCATGAATTTACTTTTTCCTTCTAATTTTCACCAGGGAATTTTCAGCGACATATACAACTTCACACTGCGGCTATTAACAAAGAAAATAAAAAACTATATCATCGAAAAAATTGCTCAAAATTTCTCCAAACTTCTTAAAATGTTTTCTCTGGCAAATAACTCTACATTTTATTTGCCACACATACTAGAAAAACGTCCACTTTTCAAACGCCAATTAATCATCCGTCTTTTCATCAGCGACACACGAGCGCCGGCCATTCGTCATCGGTAATGTCCCCTTGTTTACACAAATTACATTTATTTGCATGGGTCACTCCCCACCGATAAATATCCTCTGACAACTTTTCAGTCGCGATTCGCGTCACTTTACTCCGGGCGCTCGCTCGCCCGGTTCGTGTCGTCCAATTTCCACAAATTTCCCGATTGATCCCATTGCGTGACCCAGAGAGCGTCACGCGCGCGGACATGATTAAGGCCGCGCGAAATGCGTCCAGTCGGCACACTTTCCGCGGACCCGGCGTCTCGGAGAAATCGCTGATGCCGCGTCGCAAGAAGAAGAAGAGGACGAGCAGACTATCGCGAGCTAAATATGCGGGCATCATCGCCCTCCATATCGCGCCACGAAAGTTAGATTACTTCGCAAATAAACGTACGGCTCATTTTCGCGTCGTCCAAAACTTGCCCCGGACGGTTATCGCTCGACGGAAACCAGTCCGTGGCGGCTCCAAGGAGGACGCCCCTGAACTTTCGAGTTAGATTATTTCGACATAATGATGAATTTTCGGTGCGTTTGATTAAGAGGATATCCGCACGGCAAACTCGGACCGAATTTTGTTTAATTATTTGGATTGGGCTTTCGCGAAACTGAGTAGGATTTTATGGAATTTAATTAAGCATTATTAATTTAATTAAGTTAGGGAAATTTGGAAGGGGAGTATAAAAAGGCAGAGAAAAGTTGTAAATATGTTTTCATATTTTCAAATATGTTTGGGAAACGAAGGGACACTTTGGGCATATTCATATATAAGTAATAATGAAAATATCGTATATACTCTTCTAGGGTTCAGTCAAATTTTATTATTTTAGGAATTGACCTGAGATGGAAGTGTCGGTTTTCCCAAAACTCGCTGCGGTGTTTGATTCTCAGGTGCAAATGTAGTGGACGATAGATATTCATTGAAACCAATTAAAAAAAGCTCTGAAAAGGACTGTTACCAACATTTAGTGGTACAATTACTGCTATTGTCTGAGCTGCCCAAACAACATTGTTTCTTCATACCATAACGTCTGATACAATTTTGAGCTGCCTTAATTCCGCATAATTGCACTTGGGAAAAGTATATGCGACCGCTGTTTATAAATAAGTTTTGTAAATGAATGAATAGTTAATTAAAGTACGCGCTTACTTGATCTCGTTGTTTCATTTTTTCATTGCAACAACTGAGGATTCATTATTTTTTATTCTAACAAATCCGGTCCAACTTTATAACACAGGAAATTACTTTTTCCTTGAATTTGACGCTAATGTAATTAGTCCAATATACTGACAGGCGAAGTAGCTGTGTATCCGTTCTACGTACAAACCAGTTAACCGCAATCAATACACGGGAAGGGATGCTAATTTAAATAATGTATCTCTCATATATGCAAAAATTATTCGCTGTTAATTAACCTAATGTCAATTAACCAATCTCATTTTAGACTACAGCAATTATCATCCCAAATAAATTACTTTTCCCCATATATCAATGAAACAGTCATGTTCCTTTACTAATTAGGTAACTTAAAAGTCGAGGCGTTCTCCATATATGGATGTATTTTTACTAGTCAAGGAGCTAAATAAAAAGCTGGCTCTCTACTGCACGTTTTATAGGTTACGGAACTTTGGTTTTCATCTTGTATGTATAGAACACAAGTAGGACGAATTGTCAATTTGTTCTCGTGCAAAGTGGGTTTTTGCCCTTATTGCACAATATACTATTTCTAGCAATTGGTATGAAAATGGACACTGTCCCGATACTAATATGAAATTGGCAACATTGCCTCTGTTTTATGATTAGGTGAAACTGGCTTTTTTGTGCAATTACAGCAAAAAATATAAGTGCACAATAATGGCACTTATATTTTTAGTAAAACTCGATGGGAATCAGCAAAATTTCGCCCTAGTTACACAATATACCATGTAGAGACCTGTGATTTCCTCATACTTTTTGTGCACCACAAACAGTGAATCGGATAACTTAAACCGCGGAAAATTTTTTGTAATCAACTACACGTTATTGGTATTCAGCGTACAAACACCGACCGTCCGGGGCAACGTGACAAATAGCAGATTAAAGCGCGCGACACTGCTGATGCGAAACGCATTAACATAGTTCGGCGCTCGTCATCCTAAATGTACGTTTCTATGGCGATTAACGTTATCGTCATTATGATCGCGTCGTTGCCCGAAGAACGCCGTTCGTAAACGGGTAATGCCGTGCTCCGAGTGAATGTCAACGGATGCAGCGACGTCGCCGCTTATCAGCCTTATCTCGGGAAACCCGCCTTAATGGACTCGGCGGTGCACACTTCGACTCGGGCGAAACGTTGCGTTCACGTAGCCGAAAAACTTATGCACTCCGAAAAGGCGCGCGGTATTCCGCGCGCGAACTTAATGAACGTCCGTCCTTTTTCGCCCGACCAAACCTCCGAGGAATTCTTTTACGAACGATAAAACTTTCCGCGCCATACGAAATAGGAAAAGTTCGCACGACTTATCGCGGCGACGATTTTGTAATCGTTATTTGATTCTGATTGATACGCTGCGTCGAAGTTTAGAGACAAATTAGTATGCATTTATGGTTGAATCCCGTTTTTAGGTTAAGAGCTAACATGCAATTTGAGGGTGGAGTCAAACAAACCGAAATATCTGACATTTGGGTGCATGCGGTTAGATTACGATGAACTGACATCTTAGAGACAAAGGACGTCATGAATGTGGGAGTTATTCAATTAATTTATGCATAGAAACATACTCGTGGATGTGTATGCTGCGGAAATGAGATGATCGATGGTGGAGAAATCACGGTATAATGCTGTCAAATCCGTATGTGAATAAAGATGGGAAAACCGAAGAGCAAAAAATCACGTGTGATACATTTCAATTAGAGGCCCTTTCAGCAGCAATTTCGGATTTCAGAGCACCGAGCATCGCGAAATAAAAATTGCATTCTTGCAAATGAATTAATGATACTTATTCGAAATGTGTTTAATGAAGTTCAACTGCAAACACCGATGTGTCAGATATTTGAAATGCTTGAATTAGAGGCTTCTATTTTATTCATAACGTCTGCGCTCAGTTTAATATCATTAACCATCGAACGCTGCCGGCAACGTTGGAATCGTAGTTAATTTTGATTGAACAACACACGAAAATCATTTCAAAGCTGCTCTTCGCACCACCAGGCGAGCTAATAAAAAATGCAGTGCTCTAAAAGGATTTAATCAGATTTTGCTTCGTTTTATGTATTTACCTTTACTGAGAGAAAACACCTGAGAGGTAATTCTTATTGTATTGGTTAAAAAAGGTACTATGGATGAGTTTACTTATTCCAACTATAATTACAGTAAGCGCAACTTGATTTTTAGTTAACAGAACACAAACTACAGTAACCAGAACTCAAATCCATTTAAATGGATAAATACAGTTGCGATAAAGATAAGCATTTCTCTCAGTGTTCTTGTGCTCTATGGAATTAAATTTGTAAATGCATAGCAAGTCGAAAATTGATTTAAAAACGATTTCTAACTTACTCAAACTAGTATCCGCCGCCCTCAACTTTTCACTCCATCTCGACTCACCTGAAACAAAAGAAAAATCATCAAAAACCAAAACAAACGTATGACATAACTGTCTTTCCAATTACAGCACTTGACAAATCGTCTTTATAAGTGTCGAAACGTTTAACGCCTTCAGTGAAACATTCACCACTTTTTTATAACAAGTATTAATAAATGATCCTCGACGTCCGACAAGCGCGATTACAAATAATCCCCGTGAATTTCCAATTAATAAGTAGTCGAAACGTGTCGGTGCCAACGAGACTTTTAATCAGCCGCTGTCTCTCGAAGACCGTAACCAGATGGAAAAGCGTCCCGTCACGCGACAGATCGGCCGAGATCGATTTCGCACGACCGGTTTTTGCGCAAAGGTTGCGGCCGGTGAAAGGAGATCGTCCGCCGGAAGAGAAGCGCGCAGCGGAAAAAACGCCGAATCGCCGGTACGAGCGAACTTACTCGAGAGCAACCTGCAATTCCGTCACGGAGCAGTTTCGCCGACTATCGCCGGTCCGAATGGCAAATTAATAGTTCACACAGTGGGACGACCGCGAGACGAATACTTAACGAGTGCCGATCGTTGGGCATCGGCGAAAATTGCGCGATTTATGGCAAATTAGTGGGTTTCCACGGGTTTCAGCCACGGTTAAATTACAGCAATCGAAACAGTTTTTCATAATTGCGAAAACAACGGGACACGTTGTTAATTGGGAACCGAAAATAGAAAAGGCATTCGGCTTCGTTTTGATAATAATTTCAGATTGCTTTTGATCACGTTCTAAATTCGTATATCAACAAACCAATCAGGCGAGACAGGTCATCAATAAAATTTCATCAACTTCATTTCGTTAATTTGCACGTGAGCCGCTTTTATTCACGTCTATTTTTCATTTAATATTTATCGACGATGAATAATAACTGCATCAAGGCAAATAACGCGATTGAATAAAACAATGTATAATCCGTGAATAATAAAACATCCGACCACAAATACGGCCATTTCAGTCGAGGCTAAATTATTGCTCGAGCGTGCACCAAAAAAGTCAACTATCGCTCATTAAATGCTATTATTAATTTATCGATTATTAATTCGGCGCCAACGGCCCCAGAATAACAGAAATTGAAACGCATATGTAGGGTTCATTATTGCCGAGTGCACCACGTGAAATAAAACGCTTCTTGTTGGTCACTAACAGCAATTATCAATATTTCGAACTGCCTCGCGCGTGACGTTTTTCAACTAGCGTTACTATTACAATATGCAGACGTTGCTCCAGATATTTTCAGTATGATCGTGCCAAAATTGAAATGCAATTAGAGGTACAAAAATTATACATTTGATTCTGTTTAAACATTTGAATACTGGTATAAATTTAAATGTATTATTATAAAAAAATAAATATTAAAAATAAACAAAAATAAAAGAAATATATGTAAAAATAAATCAAAGAGAGTTTCTAATATTTAACTTGAATTTCGACTGACGATATTTCAAGAATCGAAAAATGTATCAAATTCAGTGAATAAAATAAAAAACAATAGTTTTTATACAATGCGTTGTTTTTAAAACCAATATTTATCACCATTCAAAAAGAATCACAACATACCTGCGTTCATTCATTTTCCGAGTTTTTCATTAAATCCAACGATCAAAATGAGAAAATAATGTGTCATCAAAACGAAAGTCTGTTAAAAAAATGTCGCACAGATTAAAACAAATTTATCATTCACCAAGTATCCTTTCAATCCTTTCACGCAGCAATATTTTCGAATGTGAATGACTTTTTCATCTATGCAGCGAATGTTGTATACATGCTGCAACATTAAAATCAATCTAACAAATGGCCTCGAGTGCTTCGCAGCATTACAGTTTGACTCAAAAAAGGCACTTTTGCCGTGTAGGTAATCTTTGGTTTTTGTGGTGAAATCTCCCCGCCAGTGTCGAACGGAAAAACTCGTTTCCCAACGTGAAATCTGGCGTAATGACGGAAGACCTCCAAGACTATACACGCGAGATGAACGAGCTCACGCCGCAATTTTGGCGCAATATTACAGCTGATTTTGGTGGTACGAAAGTTGGGTGCGCGCGGTGTAAAAACGTGTGAGCTCTACTGACTTTGCTCCGGAACAAAACCCTTAACGGTAATGTTGAATTATAGACGTTACAGATGTCGCTACGAATACGCTGTTTTTTTTTAAGCAATCATCTCTCTTTCTCACTCCCGAAGACAGTGCCGAGCTTGCAATGGCGCTACCAATAAAATGCGCCCTGACGGAGTCGTTATCCGCCTCGGCGTTCTGACACCGATAAATTTTACTCCACACTGGTGCGGCGCATAGGAAACAAATGCCCGAACGTCGTTAACATCACAGCCACGTTAACGCGAGGTTAATTAAATTAAATGCACGTTATTAACATGAAAATGACGAGCCTTTATCATTTTATATATTGAAAGTTTTATGGCGTCCCATAAGGTTCATGGGATAGAGATTTTGGACGCTGAGAAGGTAAGTCGTTTTTTTCTGTAGTGAATCTGTCTTGATAGTTTTGGTGCATTTCATGAAACAATGCTACAAAGTTTCTGCAAAAAAGTATTAAGGGTACCGATCGAAAGCCAAAATTCCGCGTGGTGCTCGATATTACTCGATTCTCCGATACCGAATATCAAAGTTTTGGTCGGGTGTCCGATATTCGATCTCGAAAATCGAAGTATCTTCGGGTATCCGATACTTTGATCCCGAATATCGAAATATCGGTCGGGTATCCGATACTTCGATATTGAGTATCGACGTATCCGATACTTCGATCCCGAATATCGAAATATCGGTCGGGTATCCGACACTTCAATACTGAGTATCGAAGTATCCGATACCTCGATACTGAGTATCGAAGTATCCGATACCTCGATACTGAGTATTGAAGTATCCGATACCTCGATACTGAGTATCGAAGTATCCGAAACCTCGATACTGAGTATCGAAGAATCGGACACCTTCCGATACTTCGATATTCGGTCTCGAAGGGATCAAAGTATCGAACATCCGACCGATATTACATATATTCTATTCACCCGAAGTAGAATTTTGGGAGTACTGTCAATCTCAAAGTTATTATTAATTCGACAAGCTTTCCTAACTTCCGACAGTATCAGCGTGGAAAAAAACGTTCGTGGCCTGTTGCCAGATTGTATCCAGACTGTATCCAGACTGCATCAAGACTATATCCAGATTCTTTGTAGTCTGGATGCAGTCTGGGTCAGGACATAGGCCAGACTTTACCAAGACTCTATTCAGACTTTATTCAGACTCTTTTCAGTCTGGATATAATCTGGCATCGGTCTGGATATAGTCTGGCATACGTCCTGACCCAGACTACATCCAGACTAAAAAGAATCTGGATGTAGTCTGGATGCAGTCTGGGTATAATCTGGAAATCAGATTGTATCCAGACCGAATCCAGATTAATTGTTTTTCACCAGGGATATGCTTGACTTTTCCAAGTTTTTCCAGAAAAGCAACCTTGTCAATTAAAGCCAGCTCAATAAAATCGACATAAACACTTCCGTTGCTAAAAGATACTCTTATCGCGATATATAAACAAATTCTTCCCAAATAACAATTGTCAAAAGCAATTTTTGTCAATTTTTTCGCACTTTCCCCCTTTCTCAGTTTTTTACGATATCAAAAATTCCAAAGACTCTTATCAATACAAAAGTTTCTTCGCTTAGATAACAAGCAAATGTCGCTGGAATTTTTTTTCAATTCACTCCGCGCGTGTTGCTCAAACTTCGAGAATCTTCGCAGTCTCGTCCATAAGATCAACTTCCGCCAACAGGATATGCAGTTGCGAGTCATTCATTCCGATCGCGTATCGCGCGATTCCGCTCAGCGGGTCGAAACTTTTATTACAGCGAATAATTCGCGCGATTCCGTCGACCGTCCAAAATATTAAATTCCTCTGATAAGTGTGCTGCGACGAAAATATGCGACCGATTCACTCGGCCGAGAATCGGTCAGTCGTCTGGAAAAGAATGGAGCGGGTGTCGTTTTGGAATTTTCGAAAGCGGCGCGGCAAAAAATGGTAACAACGTGACAAGGTGTCGAAATCGACGAGGGAAAAGGTCCGGCTAATCGAACGCGACGCAAGTGCTCGGCGCTTTTTCCGCCTTCAACACGGCGCAAGAAACTTTTCTCTTAAACTTTTCGCCGACTTGCGCTGTTTTGCACGATTCCCCGCGCCTCTACCAACAACCGTCTAATCTCGTTTTTCGTCCCAATTATGGCGCCCGAAAGAACGAAAAATCTGCGAAAACGCTTGGCATTGTTTAGCGCTGAAACTTCATCCGGCTCCATTACAATCGTTCAACAATTCGGGTAAATTTAATGAAAATGTTTAATGTTACCGTTTTTTCATTAAAAATATTAACAGAAATCGGAAAAAGATGATAATTGGATTCACCGAACGTCGGGCGATTAATTGTGGCATGTTTTTATATTATTCGGCCGGAGATTGCGTCGGGTCGGTTCGCTGGATTGAAAACGTCTGACTATCGTGAAATATTAAATAATCGAACGCGCAAATTGTTTTTGGCATTTAATTAAACCGAATTCAAAGCGCGTATTTCGGGGTTGCCTTTTAAGCACGTTACACTTGCTTCGATGAGGCGTTTCAAATCGAATAAATAAAGTACGAATCGAATTGAACAGCGGTGAAAAGGATGAAGCGGATCCGCTAAAAATTGCACGTATTTAGAAAGTTTTGTCTAGCCTAATTAATCCTCGATAAGATAAAATGAATTACGATAAAATAATCCTTACACCGCCCTCCATAAATTTGCCATCCTTGCGCCCACGGAATAATTTATGAGAATTTTTTATGCGATTTCACCTTCGTTTTTCCTTTTTTTCTGCCACCAGAGCAACTGACAAATAAATTGGCCCCAAAAATTGGAATGCTAACCAAACGAAATTTGCAAAGCGTTTCATCCGTCAAACATAAATTCAACTGGAACGGCAAAAAACTTCATAACTAGCAGCTCAGGCAAAATTTACATTCCGCGTTTGTCTTGAGTTCGGGATCTTCCTGCAACTCCATATCAGCCTCTCGCTGACTTTTTTGCCAAACACTTCCAACTTTCCAGCGCTCGATATCTCCGTGTCGAATGTGCGGGGAAAAAACATAATGATTTGTCTAAGATTCGACCGCGCGTGAAATGCGACGCGAAGGCATTTGTGCGATTGAAACGAGAGCGTCGAACCGAACCGATTTCGACTGTCGCTGTACGCGACGCACAATCCCGGTCGGCCTTTCGCATACGTAAACGCGTTACTTTACCGTAAGCCAGCGTACCGGAAGTTACGTGGGCACAGATCTGATTCACGGGATCAAAGATTTGTGGTTTCGAAGGTTTCGTCGCCGAAGAAAATCGCGATGTTCCAGGCCTTTTATTTTTTTATTTAATTTTTATGTTTTATTTAGTTTCAATGTGTAATGAATCATGGTGATGTATTTTATACGAAGGTTCCATGGCATTATACCGGGAAAAATCGTTGTTGATCACTCTAAGAACAACTTTCTTGCGTCAAGAAAAACTTTCTTGGCTCAAGAAAGTTTCTGTCTTGAGATTGTCCCACGAATTTTGTTTTTTGAAAGAAGAACAAAACAAGTTAAACTTGTTTTTAGTTTGATAGAAATCAGTGTAATTTTCTTGATTAAAATGTTCTTGGTGGAATCCTGGCAGCACACAGGTTTAGTGAATGTTAAAATGACGTGTATCATAGGTTATATTCACAAGTAGGAATTAAACAATGTCCCGGAAAAAATGTTAACGGAACAATAGTAAAAATTGTCTTAAAGCAGCTAAACTATTTAACTGGTATTGGAACAGGTAAACTATTTACGTCTCACAGGTGAATGAATTTATTTGCCGAGGTTCTCGTAAATAAGTTACGTAGTTGATGAGATTCAGGTAAACGTTTACGTGAATCAAGTTAACATTTAACTCATTTTAGAATATTTTCAGGTGAAATAAAGAAAAACCGCCGGCTAAATCTGTTCAGTTTTTAACATGCAATACAGTTTTATCATTTGTTCGTGATCATCTTATTCTCACGTTATTATTCCACTGTGTTATTCTTCCTATGTTCCAAATGTACTGAAATGTTATTAATGTATTAAACAATTAGATTCTGTAGATGGTGTTGAATATCTTAATATCGTTCATATTTAGCCACTAAGGAAGTCAAAACACTTAAGGTAAAGTCTCAAGCGCAAAGTAAGTTTGAATCGGCCATTTGGCGCCAAAACTAATGTTTGCAATTAACAGAAAATTGGCTTTTTGAATGATTATTAACTGACCGTACTTTGATTCTGCATAAAAATGCGCTTATTTTGAATCAACTGTCGACATTTCTCAATAACCCATGTTCAAAAACAATGAAAACTCGTTTTCTGGCGTTAATTTTTTAGGTTACCTTTCACCTCGAAAACGAGAGGCGTATACATTCGGTCTAGCACACATTCGGTCTACATGTACATTCGAACTAACACACATTCGATCTAGTATACATTGGATCTAGCGCACATTTGATCTAATACACATTCGATCTAACACTCATTCAATCTAGCACACATTCGGTCTAACGCACACTCGATCTAGAAAACATTCGATCTAGCAAACATGCGATCTAGCACACATTCGATCTATCACACATTCGGTCTATCATACATTCGATCTAGAACACATTCGGTCTACCATTAATTCGATCTGGCATACATTCAGTCTAGCTCACATTCGATCCAGCACACATTTGGTCTACATAT
>JABFPB010005902.1:0-12702 GCA_022817645.1 Ceratoteleas bidentatus
TGAAGCAGAATAATTATGATTATTTCCCATTCGCGCATTTGATTATTTTCCATTCGCGCATTTGATTATTTGCCGTTAGCGCTTCTGATTATTTTCCATTCGCGCTTTTGATCATCAGGCTTATCAGGCGATTCGCGCTTTTGACCATTAGCCCGAAATTGAAAGTGTCTAATATCTACAAGCTAATTATTACAATATTTAAATAAATGACAATAAAGTAAAAGTACGGCCAGTACGGCCCTGGAGTAAGTACGGAAGGACGCACCATTGGGGGTTCCCATCTACTCAGTTATTCTATCCGTCTCATTTGTTATGTATGTCTACTAAGACTCCTAATCGACTAATAACACCCTGGTACATCATTTTGTGTTGCGTCCGATATATTTGTCGTTTATCAACCGTTGTTGGAACTGTTCAGTCATTCTGCTGCTCTCCTGCCTCCGGGCGGTTTTGTTTCAGCAGCTCAGTGCGCCAATTTGAGCACATCAGATCTTGACTGGTGTGCTAAATCATTAATTTGAGATTCCTCTCGATTTCGGAGACATCTCTTGCGAGAGGACAACCGCGGGGTGCAGTTTGTACATTGCTACGGCACTGTGTCCAGATCAGTCCTCCATCTTACTGGCGACCGTTGGTACCGAATACAACAGCATCGTAGATATTAATGTCTACGAACGAAGACAGCTACTCGCTACTACCAATTTGAGAGAGTTCCGTTGCAATCTTCTCTCGCTCCGCCGACGTTTTCGAGATGGCGAATCCTACGGCAAAAATAGATAAAACCATTTTGGATTGCTATGATTGCGGCAAAATGTTGAAGGGAGAGGTGTAACTTGTGAGGGCATTTGTAGAGGTACCTATCATATTACTTGCGCAAAAAACTTGTCACCATCGGATTCTGGTTTGATCTACATGGGATCGACTTTTTTGTGTACACACTCTGTGAGAAGATCTACTGATATGCCTACGATTGTGACGGACGTATTGCAATGCAACGGCGTTGCGAACGCCGAATCTGGTGAAGCTGTTGGTGGCTCGGGCGACCGGGATAGTCATGACCTCACGGCACAATCTGCAATCTCGCGGAAGCTCGACATGTTGAATGCTTCTGTTTCTACTATGTCCACACAACTATGTCAACTAAACATCATACGTAATTTTGTAACTGCTCTTTCCGACGAACTTGAATCTGGATTATCTAATATCAAGAAGGAGATTTCGACTTTGTCCAATACGGTCAATAATCTTAACGGTAATGCAGATTATTGAGGCTGATAACCTGTCTAACAACTTATACATTCGTTTAATCCCAGTGATCTAAACCTAGCTATCAACAACTTGAATTTAGATTTAATGACCATCTCAGAATTGGCAAAGACAAATGATCTGGTCCTAAATCCAGGAAAAACAGCGTTTCTCCTGGTTGATCCCTCAAATATAATACCTGCTGACATGGATATTTCGGTTCAGTTGCAGGACGCTGTTATAGGGAAATCTGAAAACTGCCCAAATGTAGGGATTTTAATCGATAAAAGATGATCCTTTGATCAACACGTCAACTATCTTTGCCAGAAGGTCTATCAACGTTTGAGATTGTTGTACCCGAGTCGTCATCTTATGTCTCCTTCGTTGAAGTTACAAAAAAAAATACGATTTTGGGGATGTTGCTTATGCCCCAAACTTATCTTCGAAATCTGCCGCTAGAATTCAAAACATTCAAAACGCATGTTTACGTCTCGCCTTTTCCATTCGAAAATTTGATCATATCTCACCGGCTTTTGATGAAGCAGGTGGGATCAGTATGAAAAAACGCTGGATTTGGCATCTTCAATCTCTGACCTTTAAGATCCTTGAGTCAAGAAATCCACCTTATCTACGGGAATGTCTAACCTTCTTGCGTGATTATCACTCTGAGTATTCCGTAGTTACTCGACATTCCAACTTACTTGTCATATCCTACCATCGAAAATCACGATTCAAAGCTTCCTTCTCCTATCTGTCTGCCAATTTATATAATGAGTTACCTGCCGACATTCGGTCCACTGCCTTACGTAATATTAATCGTGTTCTATATCAGTTTTTATTAGATTACTAACGCGTTTTTTTGTCTTCCGTCTCTTGTTTGTCTCAGTATTGTCACTGTATGCTCATTCACGTCGTTCACTGTATGAATCTTCATATTATTTTTGTGACAAGTTATTTACTTTTTTAGTCGTACTTTTATTTTTATTTATTTTTATTTCACTCTAAATATTAACTTTATAGCTTATCTTTATATTCTTTATTTTATTTAATTTTTCGTAGGGTTCCTTTTGTAAAGCAGACTATGTCTGAAAAAGCGCCCATTATGATGTGTCTTGTGTAGTATATAGTTTGTATAGTCCTGTATATAAATACTTATTTATTAATTGATTTATATTGAAAATTTGAATATTTTTGCATATTTCTGTACACGTCATAATAAAGTACTATATTATTATTAAAATTAGCCGTGTCCATGAACCTTCAAAATAGACCAAAAACATAAAGTTTTAAATAAAAATGAAGATAAATATAAATGTAAAAATGTTTGCTGTTAGTTGTAGAATTTTACTATTTAGTTGTAACTTTTCACATTAATTGTACAATTACCGCTAAATTAATGAAAACTTGTGCACCTTATTCATGACATTAAAAGTAAACAAATTTTCATTTATGCAATACAAATATTAATATAATAGCGACTACAATTGATTAAATAATTATTATTATTTAAATTTAAAATAAAATAAAACAAGGTAAATTTGTATTCTACTTTTCAAATTCAAATTATGAAAAAATTAATTTTTTCATGTCATAAATAACAGCTCATAGCTTTATCATATAATTGAAGTATAGATTTTTTAAATGGACGATGGAAGAAACTTTTTCCGTGGGCAATCGCGATCATCTGTATTCAGATATCGAAGATTTCTTCGACAGAATCCTGGAAATGATGATGCTATTTTAACGAAAATGAAGGTGAGTTCTGAGTTTCTTCGACTTAACAATTTTAATGGTAGTAAATTCACACTCCCATTCCATTTAAATTAATTCGAAAAAGTAATGTAAAATTTAAGATAATTTGGTAGATGTAAAAATCTACCAAATTATCAACCTGACTCTTGTCTGCACATAACTAGTAGATATGATAGTTCTGGCAAATAATTAAAATTAGCTGCATTTTTTGACATGGGATGTCTGACAATATTCTGAAAATTTATAATTTGAAACAAAAAGACAATTTTTAACTCAACTAAGTATTACTTGTATGGTGCAGCCTAGTGCATAATAATACTAAAACACTGATGACAGGACGGACATTGCATCAGCTGCTAGTTTGGCTCAAGAACACATTGCCAACGTGGACATCGCAGATGATCTTGTGTTAGGTAATAATTTCACTGTTTGTAAACAACTTCTCACTGTTTTTAAACAACTTCTGTCTCAAAATGACTTGCAATTTTGGGCCAGACTATCGGAATATTAATTTGAAAAATGGATTTCGATTAGGACAATCATACCCTCCCCAACTGAACCGAAAGTTTAAAAAAGTTTCGTGAATTTCTGTGCGGTTGTGTCGACGTTCCTGGTAAGTTCCCAACGTTCTATAAATGTTTATACCACGTTTTTTAAAATATTTTTATACAATTTCCGGAAACAAAGTTTTTAGAACGTTCTCTAAACGTTTGTGGAAACGTTTGCTGAGAGATGTCAACAAGAACGCCTTGTTTACATATAAGTCTCGTGGCTCAGTGGCAGATCATCCTCTTGCCACTTTGGAGGCTTCAGTTCGATTCTCAGTGATATCTTTTTTTAAGAGAGTAAACGTTTCGAAACGTTCTATAAACGTTCATATAACCTTTCGATAATTTTATAAATCTTTAAAAATAAAATTTTGTTACGTTCGTGAAATGTTTGACGCAAAGTTTCCAGAAACGTTAAGAGAACTTTCCACAGTCAGAAACTTTAACATTGTATAAACGTTTATAGAACGTTCGATGCGTTCCAGGAACTTTGACACAACACAAATAGCAACGTTCATCTAACGTTTTTCGATCTTTTAGATCCGTTGAGGCCGTTAAAAATGATGTATTAATACGTATAGGAGTTTCGGCTCCAAAAACCGGTTGTCGAAACCGTCCGAAAAATGCAACAGAAAATTCCAGGCCAGAACTCGAAATTTCAAGGTGTTTCGGCTTCAATTTTCAGAATATTAAAAATTTTTTAATGTTTCAAATTTTCCAAATTGTTAAACATTTTCAAAAATTTCACATTTTCAAAATTTTCAAAAGTTTCAAATTTTTAAATTTCAGAATTTTCAGAACTTTCAAAATATTCAAAACTTGAAAACTTTCAAAATATTCAAAACTTGAAAACTTTCAAAATGTTCAAAATTTTCAAAACTTTCAAAATTTTCAAATCTGTCAAGATTTTCATAATTTTCAAAACTTTCAAAATCTTCAAAATTTGCAAAACTTTTAAAATGTTCAAAATTTTCAAAACTTTCAAAATTTTCAAATCTTTCAAGATTTTCAAATCTTTCCAAAGTTTTCAAATTTTCTAATTTTTCAAACTTTTCAAAACTTTCAAAATCCTCAAAATTTTCAAAACAGTCAAAATTTTCATAATTTTCAAGTTTCCAAATTGTTCAAAATTTTCAACAATTTAAAACGTTCAGAATCTTCAACATTTGCAAAATTTTCAAATTTTTCAGAATATTTATGATTATCAAAATTGTCAAAACTGTCAATTTTGAATTTCCTAAATTGTTCTACAATTTCAAAAATGTAAAAACTTGCAGATTATTAAAAATTTTCACAAGTTTCAAAATATTCCAAATTTTCAAACTTTTGAAAACTTTCAAAACTTTCAAATTTTTTAATTCTTCAAAATTTTCAAAATTATCAAAATTTTTAAACTTTCAAAACTTTCAATTTTTCAAAATTTTCATAATTTGCATATTTTCAAAATTTTAAAATTTACAAATTTCAAAATTTTTTTAATTTAAAAATTTTTTTAATTTAAAAATTTTTTTAATTTTTCAAATTGTTTCAAAATTTCCAAAATTTTTACCATTTCACAATTCTTAAAATATTCCAAATTTTTCTTCCTCGTATCCTCGAATCTGCCCGCGCTCGGACCAGGTTGGGTGTCGGCCACTCTACCCAGTCTGGCAATCAAAATTAAAAAAATGTTGATAATTTACATAAATTTTGCAAATTTTGAAGATTTTCAAAGTATTAAAATTATTCAAAGTTTTGAACAATTTGAAAAATTCAAAAAATTTAAAAATTAATAAAATTTTGAAATTTGTAAATTTTAAATTTTTGAAAATTTTGAAAATATGCAAATTATGAAAATTATCAAACATTTAAAAATCATGGAACATTTTAAAAAATATAAAAGTATTGAAAAATTTGAAAATTAGGAAACATCAAAATTATGATAGTTTTGAAAGTTTGAAAAGTTTAAATATTTTAAAAGTTTTGAAAATTGTAAAGATTTTGAATATTTTTAACAATTTGAAAAATTTGAAACATTTGCAAATTTTAAATATTCTGAAAATTATAGAAGTTTAAAAAATGTTGAAGATTTTGAAAGTTTTGAAATTTTTGAAAATGTTGAACAATTTGGATTTCGTAACATTTGAAAATTTTGAAAATATTAAAAATTTTTAATATTCTGAAATTTTTCGAAAATTTTGAAAATTTTGAAAGTTTTGAAAATTTAAAAAATTTTGAAAAATTTGAAAATTTTGAAAATTTTTGAAAATTAGGAAAATTTAAAAAAATTTGAAAATTTTGAAAATTTTGAAAATTTTGATAATTTTGAAAATTTTGAAAATTTTGAAAATTTTAAATTGTTTGAAAGTTTTGAAAATTTTGAACATTTTGAAAGTTTTGAAATTTAACGAAATTTTGAATAATTTGGAAAATTCGAAACATTTGAACATTTTGAAAATACTGAAAATTTTAAATATTCTGAAAATTTGGAACATTTTGATAATTTAAAATATTCTGAAAGTTTAGAAAATTTTGAATATTTTGAAGATTCTGAAAGTTTTGGAAGTTTTGAAAATTTTGAACAATTTGGAAACTATTGAAAATGATGATAGTTTTGAATGTTTGGAAAATTGAACTATTTTAAAAGTTTTGAAAATTTGAAGATTTTGAATTTTTTTAACAATTTGGAAAATTTGAAACATTTAAAAATTTTAAATATTCTGAAAATTATGAAAATTTTGAAGATTTTGAAAGTTTAGAAAGTTTTGAAAATTTTGAACAATTTTGAAAATTCGTAACAATTGAAAATTTGGAAAATTCTGAAAATGTTGAAAATTCTGAAATTTTGAAATTATTGCAAATTTTAAACAATTTTGAAACATTTAAAATAAAAATGTTGAAAATTTTGAAGATTAAAAAATTTTTGATTTTTTTAACAATTTTGAAAATGTAAAACATCTGAAAATTTTGACAATTCTAAAAACGTTAACAATTTTGTAGATTTTGAAACTTTTGAAAAATACGAAAATTTTGTAAGATTTGACAATTTGAAAGTTGTTAAAATTTTGAACGTTTTGAAAATTTTGAATATTTTGAAAGTTTTGAAAATTTTGAAGATTTTGAAAGTTTTGAAGTTTTTAAAAATTTTTAACAATTTTGAAATTTTTGGAAATTTTTAAGTTTTTGAAAGTTTTGAAATTTTTGATAATTTTGAATAATTTGGAAAATTCCAAACGTTTGAAAGTTTGAATTATTATTATCCACAATTACTGTTGTGGAGTAACGTGCACGTAAACCATACGGTTTTAATCTGTGCATTTACGTGCACGTAAGTCAGTTAGATTAATGATGAGGAATAACGTGCACGTAAGCAAGTTATTTATATTATGTAGAGTTATGTGCACGTAAGCCAGTTAGTTTTAATCTGTAGAGTTACGTGCACGTAAGTCAGTTAGTTTTATTCTGTAGAGTTACGTGCACGTAAGTCAGTTATATTAATGTTGTAGAGTTACGTGCACGTAAACTGTCATTGGGCCGCTAGAAAATTACGTGAACGTAATCCTTGAACGATAGAATTTGATGTTATGTGCACGTACGATAAGTTTATTTGAACGTCATTAAGTTACGTGCACGAACGCCATGTTCGTGATTCTATAAAGTTGAGAGCACTGCGATGGTTTCTTTTTAGTCACTAGTCGGGCCTTTGCAAACTGATTTGAAGTTGGCTGCAGTCTGAGTGGTGACTGGTCTGAGTCGTGCCCAGTCTGACTCCTGCCGTTAGTCTTGGCCGTATGGAACAATTCCGGTGCCACTAAAATAGAGGGAAAAAAAGACTCCTGCCGTTCTATCGAAATCATGACAGTTTGACAAACTTGACAGTTTGTCACATTACTGTTTTCAGCCACATAAAGAAATCATGTTAAGATTACTTAATAAACGCCAATATTTTGTAGGTGTTTTCAAATTGTATCCTGAACCAAAGTCTGTTCTTCACAGTTATTATTCACTAATTGCATTAGAACTGAAGATATCAAATGCTTGTCAGATAAATATGTTGCCACAAAAAGACAAGTGGCAATGTACTTACACTGTATTATGGCCAGAACAAAAGTCGTTTGTTGCAATAGAAAGAAATAAACGCGCAGCGTCAAAAATTGCTGCATACAAGTGCCTGCAATGGTTACATTCTCTGAATAAAATAAACGCAAAAGGTCATCCAATTTTATATAGCAAAAATGATTTAAAGAAACCGGAAGTTTTACATACCCATGAAAATGTAATACAAAAAATGGATGAAATTGTCAAAAATTATAAACAGGTTTGTCAAAGTCTTTTAAATATTTAACATCCAATCATATTTAACAACCATCCACTTAATTATTTTATATAATTTGCAGAATGTCAGGAATATTGTGCAAACTGAATTGAGGAATCAAAGTCAATTCTCAAACCATGAAATCGAACATAAGCCTCCAATAATTAACCACTTCACAAAGAATCCTATTGTAAGAAATTCTGATTTGCACAAGCGAGTGATGTCTCCTGCAACGAAAATAGATTTCCCTGTTCTTAAGTTTAGGTATTGTAATATGACAATTAATTTTTAAAGATTTGTTCAAATAGCAAAGAGCCTGAAATTAGTAATTTATTGTGTTAATTTTAAATTCTTAGGAGTGACATAATAGAGATGCTGGAGTCAAACCAAGTATTTCTGGTACAAGGGGCTACAGGATCTGGAAAGTCAACTCAAATTCCACAAATAATTATGGATCACTTTGCATCAGAACACAATGCTTCATCTTGTAATATCGTAATAACACAACCACGACGAATTTCCGCAGTTTCGATTGCAGAAAGAGTTGCTGAAGAGCGAAGGGAAAGGCTTGGCGATGTAGTTGGTTATGAGGTATTGCAACAACTCCAAATTCGCAGAGGAAGCTATAACTAATGGACCGAAAAAGCCAAACTTATTCTACTTTTCTAAAGTAGCTTTGTAACTTGTATTTAAATTTATATTTATTCAATCTTAATATGTAATTCTTAAATCAGTCATAAAAAAACACTAAACTTCAGATATTTTATACAAATTTATGTATAATAAATAAATGTTTATACCCAAAGCTTTCATTATAAAGGCACTTCAGTCGTTTTTTAAAGATACTTCTTTAATCTATAATGTTACACACAATTGAATTAAAAAATTGAATAATAAGAATTAAAAAACAAATATATTATTCATCCTAACAATTTATTAATTTTCAGGTGAGATTTGAGAAAAACCTCCCAAAGTATCCAGGTTCCATTCTTTTCTGCACCACTGGCATGCTTCGCTCTAAAATGATATCCCATCCTGACTTGAAAGGAGTATCTCACGTCATCTTGGACGAAGCTCACGAGAGGTCTGTCGACACGGACATACTCATGTTTTTGATCAAACGAGCAATGCGACTCAACCCGGAATTGAAAGTCATCATAATGTCTGCAACGATAAACACAGAATTGTTTCAGAAGTACTTCGACTGTCCTACGATTAAAGTCGAAGGCCGACTGTACCCTGTGAAAATGCATTTTTCCGAAGATATTACCAAATTGGGTATCCCACCAAGTAACCCCTCTTGGATCAAAGATGACAATTATGGCGCTGATAATGTTTATCTGGACATTCACCGAATAGCGAATGTGGTGAAATATATTGCTTTAAACAAGCCTCCAGGAGCTATCTTGTGTTTTTTACCAAGCTGGGCATCGATAACTTCGGTGAAAGATTTGTTACTGCGTTATTGCAGAGATGTGAATATGCAAATTATCACACTGCATTCAAAGGTGTCGATCGACGAACAGAAGAAGATTTTTGCCAAGGTCTCAGAGAACTGCCGAAAAATTATTTTGTCGACGGATATAGCTGAAACTGGAATCACTGTTCCTGACGTCGTGTATGTTGTGGACAGTGCAATGCACAAAAGCGTTTCCTGGAATGAAGAAAGATGTGCGAGTCAAATGGTGGATTCGTTAATTTCCAAAGCAAACGTTGACCAAAGGTAGTTATTTTAATTTGGACACAGTAATAAAATTGAACTCTTTGATGACCAAATACAGTATAGAATAATGAAAAACCATTTGATTTAAGGGAGTTTTATTACTAAGTAATGATTTTTTAGGTGTTAATGGAAAAATATATAATGAAAAAATTGTTTCCTTGCAACAAATAGTTTCATTATTATAAAGTATTACGTGAATAATAATTCATTTATAATTTTGTAATGAATGAGAAGTTTACACAATTTTAATTAAATAAAAAATATCTGAATTAAATCAAATAAATTGATAAATTTGATTTATATGATACAACAGGAAAGGTAGAGCAGGACGTGTTCAACCTGGTGAGAGTTACCACTTAATAACGAAGGAAATGTATGAAAATTTGCGACAGTTTCCACTCCCTGAAATTAAAACGTGTAATTTGGAAAAAGTGGTACTCGATTGTAAATCTTATAACGTACAGGATCTAAGAAATGTTTTTAAAGAATTACCAGAACCTCCTTCAGATTCTGCTGTAAACGAAGCGATATCCCAACTAATCACTTTGGGAGCGTTGGATGAGTATGAGAATTTGACGTATTTGGGCAAAAGGATTTCCCATTTCACTGAACATCCAACTCTGGCAAAGTCGTTAATCTTGGCTCGCATCTTTTGGTACGTGTTTATAAAATTACATAGTAAAATGTATTGTTTAATATTTATGAATTAATATTATTTATAACTGAATAACTTACATTACCTTTCAGTTGCCTTCAACCAATTGTAACAATAGCTGGTATGTTTTCAATGAACAGAGACATATTTTCGAACTCGTTAACAGATAGGGCTGGATTGAGAACGATAAAATCGAAATATCAGCCATACAGCGACCATCTGGCCTGTGTATGGTTACTGCAAGAATGTCAAAAAGTCGAATCTGAAGAGGACCACGTACATTTATTTTATTTCTTTGAACGCAATAGGCTCGTTCCTGAATGTGTCAAATACTTGAAACGTTAGTGTTCATTAATATTCGATTTTATAAACAAGAATTCTATATATTATATGCTTATTTCATAACTGATTTACATTGATTTCAGGACTACGGATGAGTATCTTTAAATCCTTAGAAGAAAGTAAAATGTTGAATAGCAAATATATTTCCAGCAAACTAAACACATATTCGGAATTGGATGAAATGGTTGGCGCTATACTATTGGCTGGTACTAATAATCTTTTGCACCACAGAAACTTTAGTTTTAAAGATGGGGTTTACAGAAAAAGGAGCGGTACGCTAATTACAGAGTATGCATTTTCTCCTCTCATTTTTAATCTTTTATAATTATAATTGAAAGTTATTGAATAGTGAAGTTTAATATTGGATATAATTTTATTTAAGGACTGGTTCGAGGGGATTTTTAGGGCCTGAAACTGTAAATTATAATAGGAAACATTGGCCCAGTCCCTATCTAACGTATTACAGAAAAATGCATGTTCCAGTTATGCGAGGAGAAGTGATTCGAGAATCTAGCATGGTGTCGCCACTGAGCGTTTTATTGTTTTCTTCGGGAGATATTAAAGCAATTAAGGTACGAATGTAGCAATTTTTTTCTTAATGGGTTACAAACCCTTAAATAGATGCATTTCTCAGTTATTAAATATTAATTCTTATTTGTTCTTTTCACAAATCTAGAGAGATGAAGAATATTCATTGAAAATAAGAGGGAAATCCAATGTAGAAATGTTTTGTAATGAAGAGTAAGTTACATTCAACGTTTATAAAATAACTAAGAATGTTTTACTAAGTAATAATTTTAAGTAGAAAAAATTAGTAACTCTATGAGTGATAATAATACATTAATGGGTTTTTAGATCAATTGCACCGATATTGGAATTTCGCAGGATGATGTGGGAAATTGTAGAATATTTGTATAAAATGCAGCCTGCCATAGATAAAAATCCCACTGAAGAAATGATGCAAGTTGAAGAATTAAAAGACGAGATGCTGAAAATTCTGGCAGAAGCATTAGACAAGGCATCAGAAGAACGTGACAATTTGAACACTGAAAATGAGGAGGACAAAGAAAATGATCCTTATTCCACACAGTAATTGTACAGAGAATTGAAACAATTTTAAACCGAAGAACCTTCCAATTTTCTTTATTTAAAAATAGAATAATCTTCACGAGATTTTGTGTTCACGTATTCAGTTAGGTAATTAGAATTCTTACTATTATGGGGCTCAATTTCAAACATGGTAAATCTAATACAACATTGGCTTCATTTTTCATACAACAGTTTTATTCATAATTATAACAGCGTAACAAATGTAATATATAAAATATATAGTGAAGTATGTTGAAATAATGTACATATAGGAATAGTTACATCATTGATGTCCGCAACCATTTGTCCCTCTCGAGTTTTAGGAGAAAAACGTATGTTTCTCAATCCTGTTTTTTAATTAAATCGAATATACAAATCCCACTGTATGCATACGAAAAATGTACACATACATAAAACTCTATGTAATACAAATAACACTAACAGTTTGTATATTATTAAAATGTATTTACATAAATTGAGATAAATTATTTAACTATGTGTAGTTGAGCTACATTCAATCCAGTTAAATAAAAATCCAAGAGTATAACTAGTTTCAGACTTTGATACAAAATTATATGTTTTACATTCAACAGGTACTTGGAAGCATGCGCTTGTTCAATATAAACAAGTCAGTATGTTCGAACATTTGATTAAATAATAAGTTATAAAAAAACAATAATTTAAATAACCGCATGGATACAAAATTAATTGTATAAACTAAATGTATATATAAACAAATTTGTTGAAAGATTGTAGTTATTAAACAATTCTTGTCACTTACTAATAATACTCTGATTTGTAATACGGTTTATTACTACTCAGACTTGATATTAATACCTCGTTGGCAAGATATCGTTTGACCCTTAAAGTACCATATGGATCTGGCGATTCATTCGATTTATATATATATATATATAGAGTTATTCAAATGGTTAAAGATTATTTTACACTATTAATTTAAAACATGTTATTATTAAATCAGATTCTGAATGTTCGAAATAATTTTATCGAATTTCGCAATTCTGAATTTAAAAAATGGTTCTTTGAGAGTTTA
>JABFPB010005903.1:0-12689 GCA_022817645.1 Ceratoteleas bidentatus
TTTTATTATTTTGTATCAACATTGTATGAACATATTTTAATGTTCCCATGATGAGAACGTAACAATACTTGGATATCGTGTAAAGAAACAAATTTGCTTTATTTTTTTCAAATTCGGATAAAAATCCTCTCGATGAATTCGATAAAATTGCAATTTATAACATATGAAGCATTAAAGTTGAAGGTTATTTAAATAATTATAATAATAAATGTTATTGTCAATAATTATTTGGTTTGTAAACTTTGACTCTTGTCACCGCGCTGCTCATTTCGATGGTTTTCGTGAATTTGTTCATCGCTTTAGTTCTTCCATTCTTGTCCCTCTAAAACATCATACCCCAACCTCCTTAAGTGGATTGATTTAAATTGCTTTAAATCGATGATTTCTTATAAGTGATTGATTTGGGACAGGTTCCAGTAGTATCATTTTATAGTGTGTAAGTTGAACATTACTCTCCGAAATTTGAACGAAAATAAAAAAGATTGAATGATTGAAGAGATTAAAGTATTATTTTATGAGAGATGGGTGTAGTAAATATATGATGTGTGAAGGATTTTAATATTTTGAAAGGTCAATTTGTAAATAGTAAACAAACATTTTATAGCTTTTAATAGTATTAAACGAAAAGAGTTTATCTGTATGCACTTCCAGCTTAAAATCTTTGTTAGAATTATAAACAAATCCAATTAATGTAGATTTTCGTGGTGTACTATTAAATTTTTTAAGCATTTGCACACAGAGTATAATTTTACTGCCAAATTTAATGGGAAAATTGGACAAGTTATGGATTGGGACTAGTAGAATAGCAAAATGGCGGCCGTTAAGCCATTTTAGGAAATTTCTGGTCTTAAACAAAAGCTTTTAATACGAAATCATTGAATACCTATTAGTTTAAATTATAAGTAACTTGAGTAAAAAATTATTTCCAAAAAAATAATCTGCAAACTTATCAAGCAAATGGATTTTACAGAAAAATGAAATTGTGAAAATCAGGCAATGTTTGGAATGTGATTTCCTAAGATTTTTTATACAGCTTAGTAAAATTTGATCTCATCGGCGTTTCCTTTGTGTTTCTAAGGAACCTCCTTAATATGCAGTTGTGTGAGCAATTACCGCTTGGAGTTTGGAGCACTTTTTCTAGCGGCGATGTGTGAGAAGGAGAGTTGTAGTGACAGATCTGGAGGGGCGGGGTGGGATAAAAGGGGAGGTTGGGAATTTGGGATGCAAATGACAATGTTAGGTCATGGGTTGAGTGGGACCACGTGGGGAAGTTTTTAAACCTTTCACCCGCACATTTCTGTATACAAATTTTAATTTCTTAAAATTTGTTCAATTTTAATTTCTTAAAATTTGTTCAATTTTAATTTCTTAAAATTTGTTCAAAAAACAAATTTTTATTTCTTAAAAAATCTGTAAAAAGATTTTGGTGGATTAGATCCTTGAAACAGTGAACAAACATAGGTGGGACGCCCAGCGTCCCACTGCGGGTGAAAGGATTAATGTGAAGGTCAAGGCAAAAAATATATCTTACTTTGCACAATTTTTATAATAATACTTCTAGTATTATTTCGTGTTTATTGCATTTCACAACATTTATTTAATCCAACCTTTATTCAAAATTTCATTTACCAGCTTACCAATATTTTCAATAAAAAAAACTCAACATACACATTTCAAAGATCTGGATTCAAGTAAACGTCGTTTCACAGAAACACATTCTCGATGTATTATCACAAGTTATTGTTAACCTCTGCGGTTTTCTCAATGGAAACCCCATTAGAACCAACTCTAATTCAAATGTACATTTTTACGAATTGTTAACATTTATCATACGAATCCACAAGCAGATACTCTTTCTAATTCCACCACGAAATTTACATCTCTTACTTCTTCACATTCAAAATTATGCAGAATCCCAACTATCGACATATACAATCACAAACAACTATTATAATATTCCATTGCAAAACTCTCACAGCAAGCCCGATATGAAAACTGGCGACTCTGTATCCAGGACAGGCAACTCCACTGACCAATCCTGTTAAAATTGCAAAAACTCGCTGAATAATCAATCAGCATTGAATCACTTTGAGACAAAATAAAGGCAATACAATTCGCCGTAAAAATCGCCCTTAAAACCGTTTCCTCGGTTTTTAATTTTCATACGTAAATAACGCGCTGAATAAGGGCAGCATCAAGCATAAATATAGTGAATATATGCATCTAATTAATTGCTTTTTCAATCACTTCCACTTTTCTCCGAAAAGGTCAAGTAAATATAAATTAAGCAAAGGAAACGCAGAGTAACGGCTGGATTATTGTGAGCCTTCTTGGCGTGCGATTACCGATGGAAATAAATAATCGGGGGAAAATGTTCGCATTGTTGCGGAGCGGAGGCAAAGAGCGGAAGTAAAAAATGATAACGAGAAACACGGCTGCGTGGCTGGTGATGAGAAACGTCCAAATTTAGAGGGGACGAAATAGTACAAAATAAAGTGAGCGGATAAAATCGTGGGCAATGCAAATAGAGGAAGGTTCCTCGCAGGCATTCGACACTTGCGCCCCTCCAAGCGAATTTCGAGGTTGAGAAGGATAGTCAACTTTTCCAAGGTCACATTTTGGCGGCATTGTCTTCTCGGTGTTTATTTATGCAATCGCGTTCGGGAAAGTCGTGCCTCAATCGCCGAGATGTAAATCGTGCTTTGAAGTGACGCAACGTCCAACAGTTTTTACTCAATGTAACACAAAGCCACTTTTAATAAGCACAGATGAATAAAGAAACGGGAGACGCGCAAAGGAAAAGGCGAAACAATGTTAAGGTGAACACTCGCAAGGTCGCGAAAATGAAAAGTTTATTTTTTTATATTTCTGGGTAAAAAGGTTTTGATTATATAGGAAAGGATTAGGGAAAATTGAAGGAAGGATCTTGCAATCGAGGAAAAGAGATTTTTGGGTGCACATTATTTTCAGTTGACTTCTATTTGTGACTGCCATCAATTAGCAATATTTTATATTTGCGAATTTCATGTTTAAAATGAGTTCATTCTAAATTTCTTCAGAACTTCTATTCTGTTGATAGAATTGACAAAGTGTAAAAGAAGATTAATTGAAGAATAGAAAGAGAAAATTTTTGAATGATTGAATGTTATATGAACTCTTTTTTACAAGTTTCATTCCAATTGTGAAAATTCTGTTTACATAAGTCTAAATAAACTTGTTTGTAAACAAACACAATGACGCGAGTCTTTGTTTACACGCATGTTTACACATTAGACGTGGAAAAACATGGAAAAGTTTGGTTACGTTGTTCTCAGTTATGGCAAACCGGAATTGCGAATCTAATAAAACAATGACGTACCGAAGAAGCCCGTATACGTGTCATCGATCTCGGCCGAAAAAAGTGCGCCCTGGCGCTTTTTCCGCTCGACAATCAATATTGCAATTTCATATCGAGTTTGCGTTTGTAATAGAGCTTTGAAAGGGATAAAAAGCAAAGCTGATAAGCAACCAGGAAATATCAAGAGTGCGTCATTGCGCGGGCGCAGTGCGGCGTTCCGCGCTGCAGTGCGAGCGAGACTCGGACGAGCGAAATTACTCGGCGTTCATTCATTTTTCAGGCTTACGACAACACCGTTATTTACGGCGAAATCGCAATCAAAATTCGCACGGCGCGTCGACGCCGTTGAAAAAGGAGTTTCGCATTTTCGGTTGTTTGGAAATTGGGATTCGATTATTGGCGCTGCGATCGCCGGAATGACTAAGCAAGGGTGATCACTCCGACCGACGCCATTCATGATCAATCTTGGAGTGATTCATGTGGTATAATTCAATATTGGATCGGTCGAGAAGTGAGTCGTTTCTGGTAACTCAATGATGGTGAGATTTTCGAGTCTGGGTGGGTTACTATTGGGTTTTAGATTGTGGAGGTGAAGTTTGAACAATGTTCTGGTAAAATTGTCTAGGTGAACTGAAAATTTTACTAAACCTTATAGCAATCATGATGTATTAAAATCGCATGTCTTCAAATTATATTGCGTTTGAATAAAGTAAGTGTAACTTCTAAGAACTTTTTCTAATTGAGATAGTAAATTTGCATAGGTCAACAAGAAGAATATACTGTGTAATCTACTGAAAGTTCTTTAAAGTAACATTAGTTTGTTTCAGAGACAAGATATTTCGCAATTTTTATGTTTTGATAAAAATTTACCGTATATATAGCAAATTTTAAACGATCATTTTTGTTAGTGTGGCAGGTTTTTGTTTATCACTTTATTTTGGGGAAAATATAAAAATAATTCAAAAATTCAGAAAGAAATCCATGGTTTTTTAAAAGACTTGAATGTTCCTTTTTTTGACGGAAGAGTAATTTTTGTATAGTCGACAGAATCAAAAGGTTATTTCAGTGATAAATATGTAGAGGATTAGTGTATTGAAAGGTGAAATAATTTAAGAATAAACAACTTCGTTTTTACATTGTCATATATTTGATTAGCATATAAACAACATTCGTACACTGTTTAATATATATTTGGAAATGGAGAACTAGAACAGCGAATTAAAATTGATTATAAAAAAATAATTATTTCATTAAATACATCTAGTGCGTCTAAAAATGATCTATCTATGACTAAGAAGACTGGAAGTTTCTACAATTTTTTTCTGAAATTACTCATTCCTAACAAGTCATTAAACTAACATGCTAGACAAAATGAACAAACTACAAATTAAATAGATCTATGAAGTACTTAAATAAATAATCAATACAACATTAACAAATGTAATATTTAATATAATCATAACTTCTACAAACTAATACCGTACATTAATACATTTTTACTAATACATTTGTATCATTCATTAATAATGAATTGAAAAACAATAACAACTTTCAAAACAAGCACACTCCTTAAAAACGACACTACAATAATATTTGTCGATTCATTTATCGCTAATAACAATGTTCAATTGCGTTTGAATATTCGCGAACGAACGTCGCAAAAAGAGTCGTGTTTAGAAAACGCCGCGAACACGGCAATCAGAGTTGGAGCAATGGATGACTTGCAAAAGCGTTAAATCGACTCTGGGAGCTCGACGCGATAAATAATAGTAGCAGGACGCACGCACGCATGCACGGACTTGCGCTGCCAGTTCAAATGTCTTCTTTATTTTTCTCTTTCTCGACTTGAGCTCCGGCTCGCTCGCGCTTGCTCATACACGCCGCTGCGAGTGTAAGTCACTTTCGATGTTAACGACCTCGGCTTTTCCTCCGTTTCATACAAAAGTTTTCACAAAAGTTCGATGATGTTGCAGAACCGCGCTCGGAAAAGCCACGGGACTCGAGCAGGCGGCGAGCTATTTTCGGAAAATTGATGGGACCGTGGCAAGGCACTCGCCTTGAAATTATTTTCACGATCAAGTCTTTCATTCGCTCGCAACACGTGGAGAGCTCCGTGTTTTGTCTACCGTTGATTAGTTCAATGTTACTGCGATCCCGAGGCACACGCAAATAACTGTATATTTGAATTTCAAAACGCTGATAACGATTTTTGCGGTAGTGTTTTGATTACGAGGAGTCGCGGGCAGCAATTAGCGGTCGCATTTTTCGTTCCATCGATTTACGGTTTCCCACTCGGAAGAAGCATTTTGCATTTACACGACTCCATTCAGGAGACTGTCGTTTGTTCCTACAGCTTTTCTCGGAAGCATCGGTGATTAACAGGCTGAGTTTAAGACATTAGGAGATGTGAAGAAAAGCTTTTTTGGCTCGTTATGAAGCCGCCTATTTTAGATGTTATTTGTTTGGAAAACCGCACTTAGGAGCTAGGAATCTTTCAGTTTGAATACAAATACGATGTTTAGACTACTTTCAAAAATTCGAATTTTCGTTGCACATTAAACAAATTATTTTTTAACCCCATCGAGTTGGTACTTAAATTAAAGGACTTTTTTTAATGAAAAAAGGTTAATTTAAAAAATGGTTCATTGAAAGTCCCAAATCCGATCTCAGCTAATTGCCTTAAGGTGAAGTCTCAACTGCAAAGCAAGTTTGAATCGGCCATTTGGCGCCAAAAGTAATGTTTTGCAATTACCAAAAATTGGCTTTTTGAATTATTATTTACTGACCGTACTTTGATTCTGCGTAAAAATACGTTTATTTTGAACCTGTCGACATTTTTCAATAACGCATGTTCAAAAATAATGAAAACTTTTTCTGGCATTAATTTTCGAGGTTTCCATTCACCTCAAAAACGAGTTTTCATTATTTTTGAACATGCATTATTGAAAAATGTCGACAGTTCAAAATAACCGCATTGTTACGCAGAATCAAATTACGATCAGTAAATAATCATTCAAAAAGCCAATTGTTTATTAATTGCAAAACATTACTTTTGGTGCCAAATGGCAGATTCAAACTTGCTTTGCGCTTGAGACTTCACCTTAACACCCACACTTCCCCCAACTAAGTATTTCCCATTTTCCCCCAACCACGAAAACCTCCGTCAGACCTTGACTTTCCTAACGACCGGCCGAATCCGGTCAGCGACCTTTCTTTCGCATTTCAAAACAACGCACAATGTCAACACGATAGCTCGGCTTTTCCCGGAATCGCGGTCGTTCCCGGAAGACGGGACTCGCCGAAAAGTCGGCGAAACAAAGCCACGTTCGACGCACGGCAAACCGGAACAAAAGGTTCGGTTGGCGCGACGTCCCGCGGACGGTTCGTTTCGCACGCGCGACCAACGACGGAGTGCATTGAAAGCCGACGCGTTGGGCCGCGCGCGCGCTGAGTCACTGACTCCTGCGCGTTTCTCTCTTTCTCCGCGCGCGCGAGTTTCACCGAATAATCGACGGAGCGCGCGATTTTCAGGCTCGCGCGCGCACTTTGTCGCGAGGCAAGGGTATTGTTCCGCGTGCCAAATATCGAGTCACGCGACTCGTGACGCGGTCCGCGCGCGACGTCTAATTGCGGCTCACTTTTGTTCGAATTGGCCGACCAAGGTTGCCGAGTTCTCGCTTTTCTTCGCCGTAATTACGGGCCGAGGGCGTTCACGTTCATTGATCATTTTGACGCGATTTTGGGGGACAAAGTTGCGCAACTTGTGGGGAAAGTTGAGGATTAGAGATGGTTCCAGGAAAAGGCTGAACGATTAAGTGGAAAGGAAAAATGATTGGGTTTCAAATAAAAGAATCTGCGGTTTTATTTGTTTGTTGATGTTTTATTCATTTATTTGTTAATTTTTTATTTTTTGATTTATCATTTAAATGGAAAGAAAAAAGGACTGGGTTTCAAATAAAAGAATCTGGTTTTATTGATTTGTTAATGTTTTATTCATTTAATTATATTGTTACTTTTTGATTGTTTGATTTCTCATTTTGTTGCTTTTTTGTTAGTTTATATATTTTCTGTAAGTATTTGAAAAAAAAGCAACTTTTAGAAGAATGAATGGGTTGGATGTAAGAATTGGTCTGTTTTGGATCATTTTTCATTAGATATTTTTATTTGTACTCTCGACAAAGGTGCTTGGACTCCCTTTGTTTTGGTTCAATGGTTCAATGTCTTTTCGGGGAATAATGGTGGCAAGGCCACTCTGTCATGCACGTGTCGTACATGGCAATGTAGGAAAATGTGCGTTGTCAAGTTCCTGCATCAATTTTCCTCGTTGTGAAAAAAAAGATGTTTATTTTGATGAATGCTCTTCAATTAAACACTGAAATAATTATAGAGATATTGTGAAATGTCCTACATGAATATACAGTGTTTGACCCGGAGATTAGCTCTGCTGTATAACTTCATTTGTCCCAAGGTCATTAGTTTCGTAAATATATTTATAATAAATGTCCGTGCAACTTCTGTATAATTGATCATGGCGAATCAAGACATTTGTGTACCATTTATGGGATTACATCACTCACCATCGACTCTTACTTTTAACTCCCTTTCATTGACAAGTTCAAGTACATTACTTTTCAGGGGAACTTGATGAATGAATTTGAAAAAAAAATGTTAGCAGTAATGTTGTAACCTCCCCGGAAACCCTGGGAAAGTCAGAACGATTTTTTATCGAAATGAAGTGCTTACCTTCCCGGAAAAGATAAATGAGCTAAATAAAAAATGACAATGAGAGAAAAAGCGGCTGAAAAAGAATATGTATACCAAACACATTCCTCTTCCACAATACTTCGTTTATTGCTTTTCATTTAATTTGATTTCGCTCTTAAAATTTCTGGAATATATTTTATCATAATCAAAAGAATTCACTTGCTTCTCAGGGATGTTCGTGTTTTATGTATTTAATTTTTTTGTTAGTGAAATAATTAATTATATGTCGCTTTGTTTGGAAGCACATGTTTACCATATCAACACCGCCTATCGGTGCATCCCAACTTTTACATTTTATTAAAATATAAGACGAGCCTTAAAAGCACATCGGAAAAATTGTGGCAGGTGTCGCTCGTGCAGCTGTATCTGCGACTCGCGTTGCACACACCACAATCCCGCACAATGCCTGCACATGTTTGTTTTCCCATAAATCAGCGTGGCTGGAAAATATTATCAATTTACTGCGCTTTCTATGAGAATATGATATTTTCATTATCGATTAGCATAGCGTGCATAAAAATTAAATATAATCAGTTACATTGTTTAGAATTGTTTATTAAATTATAAGCAAAACAGGTTATTGTTATTCCTTGTTTGAAGAAAGGGATAGTTTTGAGAGAAACGTTTAATAGGATTAATTGGGGAATTATTGTCTCGTTTTTTAGGTAGGATTAATAATTTTGAAGTGAGAGAACTGTGAAACTGGTGGGTTATCGGAGCGAGGTTCAAATGTAATGCAAAGAAAATATTTTCAATTGTATAAATATAAAAGTTGTGTTACCAAGGAGAGCTTAATGTTGAATATTCAAAGTATATACAAATATTGTGTATACATTGAAAACGTATGCAGTACGTTTTATAAAATATAAAAGACAACGTTGAAATGAAGTAACATATTTTACATTTAATTTGTTAAGCGAGGATTTTAAGAACTACTACTTGTTTCATTTCGATTTTTTTAATTTCAACTAAATTACATTTAAGCAATTTCTTTTCATTAAAAAAGGCAACAAACTTCTGAAAAATTTCCACAAATTTCCAAAGCAAATTCGCTGAAATTAGCCTGTAAAATACTCGCAAGGTAATTTTCGACATCTTTTTCACCAAATTTTTTAGTAAATACTTGATCACTTTTTTAAATTGATTTGTCCAACGATTTTGCATTAACAAAAGAGGGCCCAAAATAACATTCGGACGCATGCGTGGCTGCTCACGCGCGTACAAACTCAATCCGATTGATCAGTCGAAGATATTGTTCGTACAAACGATAAGCCGAGCGGCAACGGCGCATGCGCGCCGCCGCTCCGTTCGGTGTCCTTTTTCACGTCATCTATTGGCTTCAATTCAATTTATAATCTCTTCGTCCTCGTCTTGCCTCCCCCCGCGCCGCTCCCGGCGCCCGTCCACTGCCCCACCACTCTCGGCGACACGTGGTGCGCGTAACCTCTAAATGCGTCCACTCTAAATTATTGCCTTCGTTTTATCAATTCCACACAAAAGACGCGCGCTCTCGACTTCGCGGACAAAGAAAACGCACGGAAAAATGCGCGCGTCATGGCGACGTTGTGACTCGATGTCGCCGAAATGTCCGCCTGTTTGTTTAGTTTCGTCCTAAGACCTGTGCCATCGGGCAAAATGATTGATTGGGCGATCGGCGGTTTTCCATTGGTTGTTTCGGGCATTTCGGAGCAAGAGTACCGAGGAGGTGCCAGTTTGCGGAGTTTGCAGGGAAAATTGGATTTTAGATTGACTGGTAAACATTATATTAAGGGGTTTATTGATTTCTTGTAGAGAAGGTGTAATGGAAGTTTGTTTGAGGATATTTAGGGGATTAAATTGAGGAAAGGTTATGTGGGAAAGTTTCTCTTGTGGTTTTTTGTTGTTGTTTTTTAGAGATTGTTAATGCTCTTTGGATAACGGTAACTATCGTTAAGAATTTCTTGAAAACGTTTGCAATGGCGATGTTTGTTGAATGCAACAATGCAAAGTGGAATAAGTACTGAAAGGAACTTCTTTGGATTGAGTTTTGCAACGCTATTTTTATGCTTTAATGTTTAAATAATGGCTGGCGATGATGAGTCTATTATATCTGTTTTAAAGCAGCATTATATGTGAAACAACAATTGTTTAATGGAATGAGCTTTACATTTGATTCTCCTTTGCCTTACTCAGCGCTTTCTTTCGATGAATAGTCCATTCCGTGCTTGAAGACTTTGAAGTTCGTTTTTTGAAAAATAATGTTTTTCACGTGTAAGTGACTTTGTGTGTTATGTGGATTTGCAACAATGGGTGTTGAATAACCTCATTGTGCTGCGTTTATATAAAATGAGGAGAAACTCTGTATATCTGAAAGTCTAAAAATGTAATTCAGTTATCATTTTTGTGGGTTATCTATGTAACTGTACTTATACTTATCTGAAGATATGATAGAAATGAAAATGTATTTTAGTAATTCTGATGGTATTTTCCACAACTAATTCTATGTTTGATGCAACTCAAAAGCATGAAAAGTTCTCTTTTTCTCCAAAATATTGTCATGGCAATTTATTATTCATATTGCATAATATTTATAATTTGTAAATTAAGGTCCAATGTATATTTTTTCGACTATTAACAATTCTGTTTGCCCCCATTTTATAAATAATTATGAACTCTATGTTTGACATATCGAACCTTTTCAAACAAGGTTCCGGGGACATCGACATTGCAACAAAATCTACTTAGGCTGTTTCCACCGTTTAGTTCAACCACAGATGGCGTGTCAGTAGCATTTGAACATGTCAGGTCGACCTATACTTTTCTGCAAAAATGTTTCACAGGAAAGTGAATTCAGAAGAAGGGTTATGCAGTTCGTTAATTCTGTTCAATCGACTTCTATTCCAAGAAAGAAATTACGGTATTGCTGAATTGTCCAAGTTGTGAATGTCCGTCATTTAATATAAAGTAACATCTTTAACTTTTCCATAGATTTCATCATCCTCCAACTGGTATAGAAATAAATTGAAAAAACTGTCTTCCCGAATTCTCTATTCTCTATTTCCCTATTTCTTCTTCACAACTAAATCCTGGCAGGATCGCCATTTGCTTCAAACTTAGACTCAACCCATAAAACCAATCCCATTAACTTCAGATCTCTAACTTTTCGAATTCTCCATTCTCCATTTTCCCAATCCAGTCAGTACAATCCTCTTTCAAATTCACTTAAAACTCGTGATATCTCCGCAACCATTTTTCGCAACTCCACTTGTCTCCGTGACATTCGAAACTACGCACGCGGCCTATCGGCGACCCTTCGAACCGTAATCGCTCGGTTTTCGCACTAGTTGCACAATAAGCTATTTTCGTCAACGGGTGACGTCAGCGTGCGCGCTTTTAATTGCGTCACAAAAGCGCGCGGCGTAACGGTCCGCCGTGTGCAACATCGGTAAACATCCCGCGGTCGGTTCGATCGGGCGCCGTGTCGCTCGTCCGCGCAATAAGCCCCAGCGCGTTATCGTGGCCTGGCGCGCTCGATCTTCGCCGCTGATTGCTCGCGAGCCAATGCACGATCGGGACGGCACACGCCGCTGTTGCCTGGTCGCGCGCACACACCGACTTGCCGCTCGTAGCGCCACCGCGCTAATAGCCAGGGGCGTAGCGTGAGGGCGCTGCGCCCAAATTCACTGGACAAACTATATCTTATATTTTATTTCTTTCTTCTTCATTATTTCTTCATTTTGTTTTGTTTTTTGTTTTTTTTGGTAACAATTATCAATTATCTCGGCGACCAACGATCCCGAAGTACCCATAGAGCTGTTGTTCGGATGACGTCATGCGATAAACAAACTTAGAGATGGGGAGAGGAGGGGAGGGGGTACATTTCGAAGTAAAGGGGAAATAGCCGAAATCAGAAGGCGCGAATTGCGCGTCGCGTCATGCAAAGTTGCCGACGTCACTGCTCGTTGTTAACAATCCGCCGATTACGTCACAATTGATCTTTCGCGCGCGGGGTGGGGGTAATGGGGGGTTCGGATTTTTCGTTGTAAAATGAGAGCAATTACGGAAACGAGGATGAGCGGGTTTAATGGGTAACGGTACACGGCCGGTCATTGGAACTTTGGGTCCATCTGCCGTCCGCCGTCTGAGACGAGGGGTGGGGGCGGGCAAAAACGCGTCCCGGGGCAGGACGCCGGGAAATCGTCCTTGCGAGAACAGAGCGGTGGCGCGGCCGACCCGCGAAAGTAATTGCGCTCGCGGCCGTCAACGCGAGGGGGCGCCCGCGTCGCCGCGCGCCCACCGAGCTCCGTCGCGCCCAAAGCGGACGTGGTGCCGCGCCGAGGTGCCACCTTGCGCATCATGGCGCTCGCCGCCGCTCGCCTTATCGCGTTCGGCTTTTGGGACTCGCGATGGAGCTTTCAGAGCGGGTTGCAGTTTTTTGGGGGACGTCGTTTTTTAATCTCTATAATCATTTTGAATTAAGATATTTGCATAGTGAAGGGCCGTAAATTTGGGGTGCCAAGAGAAATATTTGTTTAATTACAAAGATGTATTGTATATTTGGGTACATTCTTCGGAATAAGCTTTTTAGAATTCATACATATATTTTTTT
>JABFPB010005904.1:0-12701 GCA_022817645.1 Ceratoteleas bidentatus
TTCAACGAATTTTTAATCCGAAACATTTCAACATATTGGTTACACAAGTAAATACATTACAAATATCTGTTTTTCTTAAATATTTTCGACTAAATGAAAATTCGTGGTCCACTTCAGGAATTCTTACTCATTATTTATGTTTAATCCAATAATTTTTGTTGGATTCAAATCCTCGGCTCGTGTGACAAATTCATATTTAATAAACCTATAACATAAGAATCTCAATCCGGATAGGTTCGAAATTCTTTAGGATTCCTAATTTAAAAAAAATCATTAATTTCTGCATTAATGTACCATTGAACAATTTTTTTTACGAAATCGGGCCGGCAAGAGTTGAAGAACTGAACTGAAATTGTCACCAGTCGTCATAATCGTTATTTTGTATTGAAAAATTAGGTATTTTTTATCATGAAATGTTTTTCTTTTGATTTTTATGTTTTATGGTTTGCGGTCATGGTCTGTGCTATGTTTATGATTTGATTTTAGAACTTTGTATTTTTAGAACAATTACATTTGTATTTAGTTACAAAATTATTTTATCTTGCTTCTATAGGATATCATACATTTTTATTTGGGTAATGTTTTAAGTTGTAATTTACTTTCAGTTCCGTTTTTGAGTAAACTTGGATTATTTGGTCAATATTGTGGACATTAGAATGTTGGGGTTTTTAATTGTTTGAGTTTACTTTTGGAGTTTCTGATTTTTAAGATTTTTTATTTTTGGGTTCTTCAATTAAGGATAATTCCTACTTACTCTAACTGACCTTAAGGTATCTTGTCAGTAAACTCAGTTTCTACTAATTTTCTTCTAATTTTTATATAATGTTTATTACGTTTGTAGGCATAATTTGGCAAAGTTTCAGCGTCCTCAGCCGTGCCAAAATCGAGATATTCAATTCTAAAGCATTTTTTACTGGAAAATCCCATTTTTTTCTGTTTTTTTTTTCAATGTATGAAAAAAAATCAATGTTTCAATATAATCCGTCATGTATTTCATTATAAAGATCGAATCTATACTTTCTTAATTATACTCAAGCAACAGTAAATTACTATTGCTTGAGTACATTTTAGGTTAGAATGTCATAGATTTGAAGTGTGAGTGTAAAATTAAAGTTCAACTTGAATATTAAAGCATATATACTGGAATGTTAAATTCAATCTTCGAATCTCAAGTATTTAAAAGCTGGTTTAAAATTCAACTTCTTTTTTACAGTGTGTGTAATTATTTTTATTATTGTTACATATCTAATAACTTATTGTTACAAATCTACATAATTTGTCTATTACGAATCGAAAGTAATATTACAGAGATTATAAGTAAAAAAGTATCGTGCATAGCACGTAAAGTATTCACAGTGATTACGCGGAATCACATCGCCGCGAATCACGTCGTAATAACTGCGCTGCTTAAAAACGACTAATTATGATTTTTCCCGTTTTTCGCGCTCTTCCCTGTTAAGATAATTACAATCGAAATTAAGCAAACTCGCCGCAAGAACTGATTGCAGTTACTGAAAAACGATTCGTCCGGTTATTAGTACTTTTTCATAAGCACGCAGAATTACGGCTCTCAAATTTCGCGCCAACGTATGTCCTCATAATTAGTTAATTGCGGCGTGCAGTCTACGTTCCTCGTAGGACAAATTCAATTAATTATTGCACTCCAGCGTATGAAAGCGGTTTTGATTAAAGAAGGCGCATCGCAGGCGAAGCTTAATTACAGTTGGCGCTTCTCAATGCTCCTGAGCGATTTCGAACGCGACGGCTGGCAATGGAATCAATTGAATATCGAAAGTCGTTGCAATTTGTCCGCTATCGCGTAATTTCAAAACGATACATTTCATTTTTCATAATTAACGACGTCGATATGCTCAAGATTACAGTTCTGACGTCATTTACCAGTATGAAAACTGAATAGCTAATTAGATAAACTATTCTCCCATTAATCTTTATAGACTTAAACAAATCTTGCAATAACTTCACAATGGAGATTAAAGAGAGTTAAGTGTTATTTTAACTCCACTCTTTAGTTGATTTAATTAGATTTAAGTAAAATCAAATAATTCAAATTAATCTGTTATCCCAGCTTTAAAGGGAGTTATAAAGGCTTTAAGCAAAAAGTTTTCAACAACTAAATTTAGAGTTCTGTTAGGAAATCACGTAGTAGTAGGAGTTACTCCGTTACATTTATAGTGCTTTTATCATATGAGCCCTCCCTTTAGCTGCCGCGTCGGCAGTACAATTCGCATGATAACGTGCTAGTAGTTAAATAACTAGTAGTTTAAAATAAAATATAATCTACGAGATTCCACCGTGTTTTATTAAAGCACCCTAATCGCCCAACAGTTCATATAATTCGATTCACACTTGAGTGAATTACCTAAAGAATATATTTAGAATTGAAACTGCTCTAAATTTAAAGTAAAAACTGCTTTCAAGTCATTTTTACTTTCGATTCAAGTCGATTCAACTCCATTTTGGAGTTGATTGAATTACTATATTTTTCTCAGTATATTTTCGTCTCAAACAGAATTTTCACGACGGAAACGCATTGTACATAGTAATCTTCCTCTTTGTGCTGCATTACAATTTGCATTAAATAATGCATATTCGAAATGCGTGCTTCACTACCATCGCATCGTCGTTTTCAGTTAATCGTGATAATTCTATCACCGAAAACCACGTGATTAATGTACATTACCCCATCCCTGAACCCGCCGTTTTGTTGAACTTTCAATCAACAACATTAACTGTAATAAAGTAGCGCGAAAGATGTCGACGAGGTAATTAAAAGTAAACTCTGATCGACCGGAAAGAATGTGAATCCAGTTCAATCATCTATAACGATTACGGCGTTTCGCGCAAATACGGCGGCGGGATTCCCAGCTTTTCTTCGAGATTTGTCACGCGGAATGTGCGATATTCCCCGATGGTGCTCACTATTTCCCGATACTTCTCGCGTGTCGGAATTTTTCATGATACGGTCTCCCGAGATTACGAGAATCTATCTTCTATGACAAAAAGTTGTTCCCGTGTGTGATAATCGTGGATTTAGATAAGGACTGGAACGGGACCGACGAGTTTCGTCAATGATTAATCGTTCCGAAACTGACGACAGTTTTTAGTAGTTGCAAACGAGTTTTTTAGTTCGAGCCTCGCGCGAATAAGTTGCGACAGAGAAATGTGTTTCTAAATTAATCGCGATTCGGAATGCCTGAAAGATGTGTTGTCTAAATGTACAGGTAGTAATCGTAGCAGCTTATTATCGTATTATGCTCCATCGACTAACTTAAACTGCTTGAAGTCGAAGGCACGAACTTTTACCGGAACAAAGAATAAGCATTTACCTCCGGTACGCGCGAGATAAGTGCAGGATTGTATCGAAGAATGTTTCAAAAAGTGACAACATCGCTGTTCGATCATAGAGCAGAACACAAATGCAGCTCGGCAATTGCATTTTTTCACGTACTTGTCAAAAAAAGTCACGTATCATTCGGCTAATATCGAAGCAGAAGAAACAACCGTCTGAATCGCAATTCCAACATTGATTTATAAATAATTGCTTCCCTACATTCAGAGACTGTTTTATTTAATTTAAATAAATCTTTACTTATATATGAATCTACTGGACCATTTATTGAAATTGAATAAATTATTCACTCAAATGAAATGTATATGCACTTATGGTAAATAAATGTTAGAGATAGTTCAAATGAACGTTATTCAATATGAATAAATCATTCGTTACATTCAAATCAGCAATGTATTTAATTTAAACACAGGGCCTAGTAGGGTCGTATTCATTTAAAGATTTATTTAAATTAAATCAATCGTTCCTGAGTGTAACATTCGGATATACTACCCCAGTAAAAAGAAAAACAATATGGTACACATAAGGAAATGCCAAAATCATATATGGAATGGTCGAAAACTAGGTTTCAATCATTTTGTCATGTGATTTACATTCATACCAATGTAGAAAATCCGGAGCTCGGTCAACGGTGACGAACACCCCAATACTGGTTGACGACCGAAAATCTGTATTGTTTCGGTATTTATTGACAGACAAATTTGTACCGAGCCGGTGGTCGCACCGTTATTTATCCAAGGGTTGGCAACTGTTCATAGACGACCGTCGACACTTTATCGGCAACGTACCGTCTAGTTTCTCCGAATGATTCATAAAAAATAAGTAATATTAAGTGCTGGGTCTGTCTTGGCTCAGTACTGGCTTAAGAGCTCAGAATTTAATTCACTTCCGGAGCATTTACGTATATAAACGACAGTCGGTATTTTACTATCAACGTAACATCTCGTTATAACAAACCATTCGTTAAAAATAAGTCAAACAAAGTGTTCAGCTTAGTACTGGCACTCGGCGTCTCGGCGCAGTACTGGTCGACGACATTCGACAATCAGCACTTTCTCGGTACTTATTGACAGATAAATAAGTACTGAGCCGATGGTCATACCGTCGTTTGCCCAGGGGTGGCAACTGTACACAGACGACCGTCGGTACTTTATTGTCTAAGTACTGTCTAGTTGATTCAAATGATTGGTCAAAAATAAGTCATAATAAGTTGTCAGCCTACTTCAGGCTATGTCTTGGCACAGTACTGGCTTCAGAACTCCGAGTTTAATTCACTTCCGGAGTATTTACGTACACGATCGATTGTTCACATTTTACCGTCATTGTATCTACTGCACTTGCGCCATTCTATGTCCGATCTGACAATGTACAAACCTCATTCATTTAACACAATCTACTTCCGGTGTGACTGTTATCGAACGTACTCCACTTGCTCACTCCATTCTATTTCCAGTCTGATCGCATACAGACCCGATCCACTTGACACAATCCACTTCCTGACTGACTATTATCGATTTGCTTTACTCGACCCATTCTACTTCCTGGCTGACCATATACAATTCTACTCTACCGATCCTATTCAACTTCCGGTCGGCGGCTCCGGCTGCAATTGAAAGCCCGATATAATCGGTGCAAGAACTACGGTGATCGGTGTCAATACTGATCGGTGCCAGGAACTATGTCATCTGACGTAGTTCCTGGCACCTTCAAACGCCGTCATTACGTCATTTGATTCCTGAAGTAGAACCGTCGTACGAAACGAATAAGCTGTTGTCTTTAACAACTCGTGCATTGTTTTAGTCATAATATGACTGTCATAAGATGAATTTCAACAAAAAGACATTCCTCTTGTGGTGGAAATGATATTTTTAAGAGTGAATACCGACAGTCGTCTGTGTACAGTTGCCACACCTGTGCAAATGACAAAGTCAGTACCGGCTCGATACTTATTTGTCTGTAAATAAGTACTGAGAAATGACTGACAGTAGAGTCTTGTCGAACGGTACCGCGCCAAGACAGAGTCAGCAATAAGGTCGACCATTTTTGTTGACTTATTTTTCACGAATTATTGGTAATAACGAGACGGTACGTTGATAGTAAAATGATAGTGAAATGCCGACAGTCGTTTATGTATGTGAATAGTCCGAAAATGAATTAAATTCTCAACACTTAAGCCAGTATTCACCCAAGACATAGCCAGTAGTGAACTGAACACTTATTATAACTTATTTTTGTCGAATTATTCGGAAAAACTCGACGGTACGTTGACGATAAAGTGCCGTCGGTTGTCTGGGTACAATTGCCAACCCTTGGGTAAACGTTGGTGTAAGCACCGGCTCGGTACACATTTGTCTGTCAGCAATTGCCGAAACAGTACATATTGTCGACGGTCGTCAACCAGTACTGGGCCCATGCTTGGTCGTTTGTCACCGTTGGCCAAGTTCCGACTTTTCTACGTGGATTCTTAATTTTAATTAATTTTAAAGTTAAAGCCAAATTAAAGCACAGCCAAATCAATCAAGTAATATCAAGTAATATTAGCTATAAAATAAAGTAATATTAAATATATTAAATAATGTAGCTATAATATCAGTTAAGTAAAAATGAAATAGGTGGAAATCGTAAGTACCTGAAATACATTACAGAAATTCTTGTTTTTTAATTTTGTAATCCTACGTGTTAGTCTTGAGACATTTAACCGTTTCCACACTTTTTGAACACGTTGTATGTTTAATTTTTCGTAGGGTGGTTATAACCGTTTGTTTCCCTCGTTGCGTATGATTGAAAATAATTTCGCGACCAAGACTGTGGGCGAAAAATAACGCTCGAAATATCGCTTCCCCCATTTGTCATCGCGCGCCGACGGAGTATTTTTCCGGGGCGGTGCATTTTGAAATTAAAGCAATTCCTTTCAGACCCCAATTTCCCGTAATCTCCCTAAATTTGCGCGTGCACATTTCCGCCAAAAAAGCGTGTCTTGCGCTACAACTTATATCCACTGGGCTCGACCGCGCCGTAATTACACCTCGTGGTTTTAATTCATAAACTGTCCGGATTATCAGCTCCGAAATGTTTGTCGTCCTAAACTTTAGATGGTGCCAGAAATGGCCTTTAATGTGAAACATGAATAGTGTATTTCGTCGCGCTTTAATTGTGCGAATGTGTTTTTCGTGGCGATGGAAAAAAGCGCCACCGCGGAGTATTTTGCCGGAAGTAATGTACGGCGAAACAAAGGCGAGATGGCGAAACGTAAAAATCGTCTTGTCCGGGCAGCCGGCCAACATTGAATGCGATCGAATTGTTGATAAAACCGACACGTCTGATCCGCGCGTAAACAGCGGGCGCGCAATCGGGGCGATAATTTGTGTATATTCGCGCGTTTCATTATGACGTTATCGCGCAGTGAAATACGGTGTTTTCGTTGCACAAAAAAATGCGATGGAAAATAAGTAACGGATGCCGACAATTAAACGCGGAAAAAACTGTATTTTTACATGTTTATAGGGGTGCGAGTGACGCGCTAATAAGAACCGAGCTCCGCGAATTAATTCGCGATGCGGCGACAACGGCGACGCAATTAAATTGTATGACTTTTGTCAGTTATCGAAGGAATGCCGGCGATGCATTGTTTGAACGCCGGCAGAGCGTGCTAGTTTACACAGCAGCTGCTCAAAAGGTTCTTCCCGAAATTGCACGAGCGCACAAATGAAGCACATATTCTTAAAAATATCGATGCCTCATGACGAAAATCAATATTATTTTCAAATAATAGACATCGTCTTGCGATATGTCGCATTTGCTAGTTCAGGTGATTTTGAATAGAATTAAAAATAAATAAATAATAAATAAAAATAAGATATTCTGAAATCTGAATATCTGAAGTGTTTCACTTGTTTTGTATTTGCTTAGACATTTTGAATTTTGTAAAAGATTTGTTTATGAAAATATTTTAGTTACGTATACAGATACTAATGTATTAAACGAATGTCTAATCGCGCGTGGTTAAATTGCACTTAAAATATATCGTTGCTTTCTGAATGAAGAGTTTTGAATATTGAAAAGCAGTAAAAATATAAAACAAATTCCAAAATACTATAAAAAATCTGAGGAGTGAAACCTCCTGGTGTGAAATTTAAAATAATTTCGAGTAAAAAGTTACGCTTTTTCCGGAAGAAAATGACATAGTTCAAAGTGTAACTCTTGTTTCGTTCAAATCGATTTCGTTCAAATCGGAGTGATTTGATATTGAGGATAGCCGAATAGCATGCGACCCTGGCGGATTTTAACGGAACTGAAGTGAATGGCGGAAAGCAATACACAAACAATTAATCGATTTGATTAAAAACACTTTTATATTGTCGAAAAACTAAAAAAAAACATTTTTATTAAGAAACAAGACAATGTATTGAAAAAATAACCCATTTTACTGTGACAGTCGCTGTGTATTGCTCGCCGCTATGACTTCAGCGCCGCAGTTGGATTCTGCTGCTTTCAGTTTCAAAACCTAAAGTGTAACTTTTTTCACTCTCCCTAACGCATCGAATTCACAACCTAAAAAATACATGTCATTACTTCACTTCACATAAGGAATGAACTTTTAGAGTGGTATTTGGAACATATTCATTCCTCTACACTAAATTAACACTTCAATTTTTTACTCGCCTGTTTCACTCCTTATGTTTCGAAGATTTGGTGTGGAATTTTGTAGACTCCAATTTCGAGTGAAATTCTTACACTTGAACACTTTCTAACACCAGATTTCTAACGGAGAATTTAAAAATTAAGCAGTGAAAATTGGATCCCGTAAAATCCCGGTACTATTTTCGGTAATAATATATTGCGCAACTAGGGCGGGGAAAAGGCGATTCCCGATGAGTGTATTGCAGCACGAGGCGATGCCGAGTGTTGCAAGGAACGAGTCAATCGCCTCTCCCGCTGTGTTGCGTACGATATTTTTTACAACAAGTGCATGGGAAACTCTATTTCTCACCTTGAAAAGTGGGAGGGAATTGGCCTCCCAATTCCCTCACGATTTTTGGGTTACAAATTGAGATTTCCTTACTCGGGGCGGGGATTCCCACTTTCCCTGACAGGCGGAAACGCGGCCAGGAAAAATATTGTACACGACACGGGGGGAATTTCGACTTCTCACTCACTATTTGCATTGCTCATTACTAGCCTCGTGCACTCGTCAAGAAATCTGAAATTCCCTCCCTAGCGGTGTAATGTACTATTCCCATGCGTGTGGTGCACATAAATTTATCTGTGATACACTTACAGACACTACACTCTAAAAAAATATGTAAAATTCCACTTTAGAAATCGTAATATATTACGGACATTTACAAAGTTAAACATTTTTAACAGATTGTTGATAAATAGCGACGTATTTAGATTTCGTGATATATCCGCATTGAATTATTTATTACGCAAATTCGATTAAATAACATTCCGATTAAAACGAAACATTTTAAGTATTTTGAGAATATTATATGAAGCACCTCGTTTCAAAACCGGCCAAGTCCACTTTTTGTATTTTTGAGGAACGCGCAAAAAACATTTAACGGCAATAATTATTAAAAAAATTTTAATCAATGTACGTATTTCATTTTTTGTGAAAATGAGATCATTTTTCCTTAAAAACGATAATTGTTTAATGTTGTTAACAACAGATATTAACAACAACATTTTGGACTTGGCGGGTTTTGAAACTGATATTTGCTGCCGTAATCTGTACTTGGCTGGTTTTGAAACTCAGAATGTGGACTTGGCAGGTTTTGAAAATCAGAACATGGACATGGCTACATTTGAAACTTACACTGAGAAAAAAGTTACGGAGGATTTACCGTGCTTGTCTCGGAACTGTAAGTAATAATGGCAGCACGGTAAAATTTCTGTGTATTTCACGGTAAATTTTCTTGATATTTCTCATACTTTTTTCTGAATTTAACAGGAATTTTTAGCTCAACGCCATTATTACTTTCAGTTCCGCGACAAGCACGGTAAATCCTCCGAAATTTTTTCTTATAGTATTAATAGAGTAATTCGCATTGGATTTAAAAGTACCTACATGATTATTAGTAAACTTACTCGATGTATAATACATTTTCTGCTTATTTCTAAGAAGGGTTATGATTTGATTCGTTTATCAACAATTCACTTGTTTAAAATGAAGTACACGGAGAAAAAAATAGCAGTATTTGATAATGTTCAGCTCAGTACGACCTCTGTTACATGAGCCTAGAAAAATAAAAATGAAAATATACAACAATATTTGGTTTTATTTTTATTCACACACTAAGAAAAAAGTATGTGCTATTTTCATATCTAGTTAAGGAAAACAGGACTATGTATAGACTATAATAGACATTCGAATAAAGACATTAAACATTCAGATAAAGTATACGAAAATGAGTGGAACTCAAAAAGAAACACATTCATTTACAAAGTATACACGAATCTCTTATGCAAATTATTCCTGTACCACGCCCGTAAGTGCAATATTCCAAATGTGTCATGAATCAGAGTTTTACTGCATAAATTGCAAGACCTTAATAGATTTTTGTTATCTTTTCATAACATTTATTTGTCATCCCTTATAACTATGAGCAGTTTTAGACATCTTGCTTTATCAGTTTTTTCCAGTGAGTCCATTTTTGGAATACAACAAGAAATTCAAACAATAAATAGCCAATCATGTAAACAAAATAGCCATTATTCATGAGCAGCAATTAAATCGATTAAAAAGAAATTTTTAACTTCAGATCAAGTTCAGTAGCACTTGAATTACCGGTATACCAGGACATAATAATCATGAAATAACAAGTAGATATGCAATTTTTTCGAACATGTGATTGTATTCGTTGGAGTGCACTGCCATAAGTTCCAAGTAGAAATAGATTCGATCACAATGTATATGCTTATCACAGTGTTGTGCATTCCGTTTGTTTATGGTGTAGACATTGGGTATAATAAGTGCTGCGAAGACGGTAATATGCTGTTCAATGGCAGCTGCCAAGAATATCCCGTTCCATCCAACCTTTCAGTATTAAAGCCAATTAACGTTTCCTATCCAAGTTGTAAGAACGAGAAATTGGAATGCGATATAATCAGCTCGGAAGAAATCAATACTAAATATGTTCCATATCGAGAAAACAGTTGTATTGATAGAATAGGGGACCTCAAAGGTCGTTCCAGTGGTGCCTTGGGAATTGTAAGTTGCAGCGATTCTGTGATACACAAAGAAATCAATTATTTGAGCCAAGTGAAAAGTTACAAAACATGTTGCCCAATGGGCCAAGAGTTGCAAAATAATCTGACTTGCGTAAAAAGTTTGGATACAAGTTTTTCGAATAATAAGGTGTTAAATTTTGCCAGAAAATCGGGACTATACTTTTTCAGTGCTGAAATTCAAGAAAGCATGAAGTTAGACAGATGCAAAATCGTGCTTAAGGATAATATATCAAACTATTTATATGTAAGTACCTTTGCAACATTCATTATTCGGTTTTTTATTATTCTTTCGTGTAATGATTTTTTCAAAGCAGTGAATTGTATTTTTTAGGATTCATCCGTAGCTTGCATAAAAGATGGCCATTCTTTGGTGTTTTGCGACCGCAAAAATAGAGAAAGAAAACGTGATTCCAAATCACTGGTGAATAAATGTTGTGGTGAAAATGAAGTTCTGAAATACCCACATTGTGTTCCTGAGCATGGTGTCAATTTTACATTGACAGATACATTTGGTAGTATTTCTTTTTTACCCTACAGTAAAAATACGTAACCTCTATTGTAACAGGTTTTTTAGTTGATTCGATGGGTGACTCGTGCACGGAGAAAAAAAACATCAAAAATTAACGAACAGTTCATCACTTATCGTCAAAACTTGTACGACATTAAAAATCAATGAGCAGTTCATCAAACTTTCACAAACCAAAACTAAAAACTAATGAACAGTTCGTTAAAATCTAATATCCATTCATTAGATTTTAGATTTGAATTGTGAATATTTGATGAACTGCTCATTGATTTTTAATGTCGTGTAAGTTTTGACGATAAGTGATGTTCGTTAATTTTTGATGTTTTTTTTCTCCGTGTATTATATCTTTATTCTATCTTTACTCTATCTTTATTTTATTTTTATTCCAGCATATTTTATTTTTATTTTAAACCTAACTAATTTCTGTGCTTTGTGATGAAATTTCGGCGCGTATTTCAAACTGACTTTTATTTCAACGAATTATTTAATAATAATAATAATAATTTAATAATTCAATAACTTAACAATTTTCATAGTATAATTAATACATTATTATTTAATAACTTTTAAAACTATTTAATTAGGCTTGTCGGATTATTCGTACATTCATGAATATCTTTATATAAGATAAAAGTTTAACAAATCGAAAAATAACCCACCAATTCTTTGACAATGGGAGTTTACATTTAATTAAAAACATTTTGAATGCACATAGTCGTCTTAGTAAAATGCGATTAAGAGACACGGTAGTGTCTCTGGCCAAGTACAAAAAAATAGTGTAATAAGTTAAGTATATTGTACCGAAAGTCTCTGTAGCGTCTTTCAAATTAATAAAATTGAAATTAAAAAAATTCATCACTTTTTTTGTTTTTTTTCGAATTTTTTTCGAATTTCTTTGAATATTATTCGAATCATTTTTGAATTTTTTTTGAATGTTTAAAAATTTTTTTCGAATTTTTTTTTAATTTTTTCGTTTTTTTTTGAATTTTTTCGAATTCCTTTGATTTTTTAAATATTAAAAAAAAATTTTTCTGAATTTCTATGAATTTTTTTCGAATTTTTTTCGAATTTTTTGAATTTTTTTGAATTTTTTTGAATTTTTTTAGAATTTTGTTTGAATTTTTTTTGAATTTTTTGATTTTTTTAGAATTTTTTTAGAATTGTTTTGAATTTTTTTAGAATTTTTTTTTGAACTTTGTTGAATTTTTTTGAATTATTTTCGAATTTTTTTTTGAATTTTTTTTGAATGTTTAAAATTTTTTTTCGAATTTTTTTTGAATTTTTTTTAAATTTATTTGTAACTAGCTAAAAACCCGTGCTCCGCACGGAAATCTATTTCTGGGATATAGTCATGGCGCAAAATATGTCGTTTGTTTGTTTGTATGTAGACTGTAATTGTATGGCGGTAATACAAAAATGTGTTGTCGGTGATATAAAACCGATTAAGTAAATGAAGTATCACAATGAATGTCTAGCTGATACGTAAATAAGGAACTACACTGAGAAAACGAGATTGCGCAATCACGATGGCTAAATTCGAGATGGTAAAGTTTCACTATTTAAATAGCGAAA